>JAGFZM010000041.1:641795-662009 GCA_017657215.1 Limnothrissa miodon
TGTGTGTGTGTGTGTGTGTGTGTGTGTGTGTGTGTGTGTGAGGGGTGCCATGGGCTTAGGTGGGGATGATCCGACAGCGGGCATGGAATCACAGAGAAGCTGTGGCTTGGGAGACTGTGGTGAGGGAGGTCCACAGCAGCAGATGTTCTCTCCTCTAGGCAAGGGAAGAGCATTAGTCACAGGGCATATTGTGTGAAACCACAGGGATGGAAGGAAGTGTGTGTGTGTGTGTGTGTTTGACAGTTTGTGCATGACAGTGTGTGTTTGCACTTATGTGACAGTGTGTGTGTGAGTGTGACACTGTTGGCACTGATGTGAGTGAGTGAGTGTGTGTGTGTGTGTGTGTGTGTGTGTGTGTGCATGCAGAGAGGGAGAAGCCATGCACTCTCAGGGCATATTGTGTGAAACCACAGGAGATCAGATGAAGATGGAGTCCTTTGAAGACACAATGGGGAAATGGGACTCTAAACATTAAAAGCAAGATCCAAGACACCATAAATAATGTGAATATTTCACAGTCTGTCTTTCATTTCTTATGTATGTGTGCGTGTATGTATGTATGTACAGTGTGTGTGAATGATTTCATGAGAATGATTTCATGTACTTGGAGAGGCATGCATGACAGTTGCCTTATGCATTTTTTCAATTGTCTATTGTCTTGCTGCACATTATATCTCTATAGTGATTCTTGAAAGCTGTATGTATACTGGTGCATGTTTTTACTGTTTGTTTTTATTGTTTATTGTTTGTTGTTGTCTACCGAAGGCAAATTCCTTTTTTAATCCAGTATTGACCCATCCCAGGTGATGTCAGAGCAAAAGTAAGTGCTATTTTGGACATGGACTACTAGTTGTCTACCACGACTGACAACGAGGAATAAGGAGCACAGCACCAAAAGGATAATCGAAAGGAATAAAATATTGAAAGTTTTTATTGTCAGAAAAACTTCCATCGTGCCATTATAGTGTTGAGCACCTAGATGTAGTAACCAGCAAAACACGAGGGAAGATACTAAACCCTTGACATACCAAAGCTTGTGTAGCGATCACTTAGTTGGAGGTAAGATGAATAAAATTAGCCAGAAAAGGCTTAACATTACTTTTAACATTTTGTAGCGGGCAGAGCGTAACCAAATGGGATAAAAGAACCTATTTTAACCTCTTTGTTGTGTAGTACCTATTAGCTAATGCTGGCTAACGCTGTGTTCCTTTGCGTTGGTAGACTGAACAACAGATCCGGCGTAATGGCGTACAAGTCCGCGTTTAAAGAGAAACATATATTTGTGTCTGAAATGTATGCCGTTCCCTGTAGTCTGTAACAACGGTTGGAGAAAGTAATGTCAAATAGTGAGTGCAGGAATCATAGAAGGTAAACAGTGCATAGCCATCGGCATCAGGGCAGTGTTATGGTAATGGCTACTTTTATTTTGTATGAGCTCATCAATGAACCTCTGTATGGTGATGGATTGTTAATGACATACTGGTACAGATCATGAGGGATGAAGTCGGTCGTCGTGAACATAGATATACATATAGAATGGCCATTCTATATGGTTGTGAACTTCCGAACGTCAGTGAACAATCCTGATGGAGGCAGGTAAACGTCATTCTCAATGCCTGCTAATCTCTAAACTTTTCCAAATATCTCTCCCTCTGCTCACCCTGTAAATGCCCTGCATCGATGGATAGTGAAGGTGTTTTCTGCATTTTATTTCACTCCTTTTTCGTTTTTTATTTTCGTTTTCTAATGCATCGCATTCAAAATGCAGTCCACTACGTGTCCAAAATGGCGGCCGCTTTTTCAAAGGTCACGTGAGTGGGAAGGGTCAATACTTGGTCAATTAAACCTGATTCTGATTCTGACACACACACACACACACACACACACACACACAAAGGTACCCCTAACTCTCAGCTAGCCAACCCACAGGCCACTGACATCCACCCAGAGCCAAGGATGTCTATCCCCTGCTTTGAAAGATGATGGGCATCACTGTGAATAATGATGAGCAGAAGGGCTGCTCTAAGAAATCAATTCAAACTGTGAAAATGCAAGAGAGTGGTGAAGGGGGTGGGAGGCCCGGGGGTTACATGGATACGTGGATCTCTTGCTCAAGACAGCTCATCACACCGCAGCCAGGTGAGTCACCTCTGACAGCTAGCTTGGCACCCTGAAGCTCAGGTGAAGCACAACAGAGAAGAGGCGTGGAGAGCGTAACACCTCCACAAACCTGCAATTAGGTCTGGGAGTGAGTAATCAGTATGCCGAAAAACACAAAAATGAAACGGTGAAAAATAGCATTTTATCACTATGACAAAATTTGCCTTTTTGCAATGTCTAGAAGGTTCCAGATGTTTATGTTATTGACTCCTTACAGTCTCTAATATATTTGTGCTCCAGACCACATCAGTGTTTGTTATTCTTCACATGTTCTACAAAAAGGACCCTAGTAGTGGAAAGGGCGAGGGTTTCTGACAGCAGACCTTCTAAAGATCAATACGATTCATAGGCAGAGGGTGACCTTGGGAAAAGACCAAAGAACCAGAAGAGGAATGTACTAGAACCAACAATCAGTGAAAGAACGCCTTCAACTACTGTTTCTGGCTCTGCAAGACACCTCAAAGCAAGCCACAGGTGCCTGGGCAGGGAAGATGGGTGACGCTAATGCTGAGGAATAAGCAGGGATCACACGCTTGTTGACCTCAAGCTTTTCGACAGCTGAGTCTTTAGTGAGTAAGGCACTCGCCTGCAATTTGAACAATTCTTTCAGCATCTCAGCCCCGTCTGACTTGCGGGCAAAGTCTTCTTAAAAGAAGAAGAAGACGAAGAAGAAGATGATGAAGAAATTCTGACTCTCTTAACACCCTGCTTCTTCCACTGCTAAACGGCATCCGATTGCTAACAGGCATAAATGAGAGGCTAAGGTACACGTTCTAGTATGCTGACACAGACAGGGGAGCGGAGAGGGAGCCCATTACAGAGCCTCTCGCATTCCTGAAAGCTCTTTGATTGGCTAAGATGGTGCACCGCAGTGCAGAAATGGATGACTCACTTTTCAGAAAACGGTGCAGTGATTCAGACAGGGGCCAGAGGGTTTTTTATGATTTTTTATTTTTTTTTTCTTCCTCTGGGTATATCGGGCCTTATGTGAGTAGCATAACCAAAAACATACTGAACCCAGAAAAATTTAGACAGAAATTTTGGCAATGAACAACGGCAAAGCTCATAAATCATGCAATGTGGCATTGGTTGGTAGGCTGGCAGTCACGCTTATAGTGTCCTCCCTTGTTTGGTTCAAACGCTCAGCCCATTTCTGCAGGCTGTGGAGCCCTGTTTGGAGGATGACTCGATCGGAGGACAGAGTGGCGGGAGCTACACGTTCCCCATCAAGGTTATGCAACTTTATCCACACAAAAGTGAAGGACAGAAAACGCAGCCTGCGGTGACGAGAGTGAGAGAGTATTTATCACACTGTCAAGGCTGGGGCTAAATAAATTCGACTGGAAATGATATGGCAATATCTTATTTGGCCAGATGATCTCCTCTTGGATGCGGCCACTACTCTGGCTCTGGCACTGCACTGTGTCTTTTTATTCTCTCTTACTTTCTTCTTTTTTTCACCGACACTCCTCTCATCTTTGCTTTAATCAGAGACAGAACAGCATCAGGCCCCAGGTTATTTACTCAAATGAATATGGGTCTGCCTTATACACCCCCCCCCCCCCCCACCCACCCACCCACCTACCTACCCCCATCACACACACACACACACACACACACACACACTGAATCAATACCGCAAATTTAGCATTTGGTTGTCATGTGAGCCTCAGCCCAGCAGAGATGGAGGGGGGTATGCCTTTAAGCTAGTGTTGGGGGGAACAACATTGAGAGTGTCTTCAGTGACAAATGGAGAGGATCTCTCCTGAGACCGAGGATTTCATACTTGTTCCATACTTCAGTGTGAGGCTAACCTCTGGGGCCTGTCTGTAGCTTTGAGTCTGAGAAACTGCTCGGAGGTCTACACAAACACACAAACACACCCACACAGCCACACACTCACACACGTGAATGTCTGTTAAAGATGTAATAAATAAAAAAAAATCAGCTTTGAATCAGCTTTTTTTTGGAAGGGGGGGGACAGTGAGCTTCTGTTGAAGGCTTTGAGGCTGGGTGGATGATTGCACCATGCAAAATGCACATTTTACTCGAAACCTGGTTTATTTTTGCGCGGCACGTCTTTCATCCTCTGACAGGGAACATGCTCTCCTCATATGTGTGAATCCTTGATCTCTTGTGAGCATTAGGTGCCCTTTTTTCTCTTTACACTGGTATCCCAGCTAGGTCATGGAGCCTCCACCTTCAAAGATGCATCATCCTTTTTTTTCCCTGTGAGCAAAATCATCTAAAAAGCACTGCTGCCCTGCCTGGGTGACACAGCAGCAATCACACACACCATATAGTGCTATAAACACAATAAGGCAGCACTTTCAGGCTTGGCTACCTCCAGAGATGATAAAAGATAGTCCTGGAAAGCACACTGTGCCACATATAGCAAGTCACCAATCAAAATGCTATTTAATACTCCTATTTAATTCGACTTAATTCCTATCCAAGGGCAACCGCCCTGTGATTAATGATAGCTGACATTAATTTCAACAATGCGAAATAGAATTTGTATTCAAAAAAATATTTGCAGTGCCAATGTCATGAAGAAAAGGCACCAGGCTACTAAACCATCAGCCAAGGACAGAGATTATTCAGTAATTAGACTTACACAACTGTGACCGTGCCATTGTGTCATCCTGGTGGCTGCAGGAAGGAAGTCTGAGGCACCGGCCCATATCACTGGTGCCATCTTTTCCCTCCAGACAAAACAAACCATTTTAAAACCGAACAATGTTGGCAATTAGTCTGAGCTTTCTCACATTCAATGTGTGCACTCACATCCCTAATAATTAAACTAATGGTCTCTTTGCAAAAGCACACACCGGTCTAAGTGCTAGTCTAGGAAGAGGGACAAAATAAAAATAATTATGAATATTGTGTGAAACAAACCCTGTCAACTCCCAATGAGCAAACTGAAAATGAGACATTAAATATTCAGAAGGTTTGCAAGATGAAACATTAATTCACACACACACACACACACACACACACACACACACACACACACACATTAAGAAATGTCTCAAAGCATCTCTCTCTCTCTCTCTCTCTCTCTCAATTTTCTATTCAATTCAATTTTATTTATATAGCGCAATTTTACAAAAGGCATGTAAGCAAGGAAAAACTCCCTAGCAGCGTTTTTTGTTTTTACTTGTTATGGTAAAGGAAGAAACAATCAAGTAAAAAATCAAGTAAAATGTGTGCCTTAACTTGAGCAGACATTTGTATCTTTATATTTCTCTCTCTCTCTCTCTCTCTCTCAACTGTGCACATGGATAGTGAGTTTGGCAGAGCACTGTGAGTGTGTGTGTGGAGCTGTGGCCGCTGTGCTAGGAATGTGTATTTAAATCTCTATTTCTCACCTTCATTCTTCTTTTCCTTCTATCTATCACTTCCCACTGAACTTCTAAAGTTGCTTGTGCTAGTATAACCTGTGAGCCCATTCCACTCAAAAGCAAAATGCAACACATGGGTCTGATCAAACGTATAGGAAGAACCACATAAATAAATCTATTGATGGGGAGTTTCATTAAGTGGATTTCACACTCACAATAATAGAGTAGAGGATATAAAGAAATTCCTCAAGGATTCCAAGAATTCTGTGTGATGTTGATGAATGTCTTCCAGATATTAAGAATTTTTTTTTTTTGCATAAGGGAATCTTCACTGATCAGGGGGGCAATAATTTCTGACAATATGTTACAGGATGTCAAAGATGATTAATGTTAAACACTGTTTTCTTACGCCATAGAATGGCTGATTGTATAGATTTATACATGTAAATATGCTCATTTAATTCCAATGATGACGGAAATTTGTTTTGCCTCTTCAAATGAAAATGGCACTGGAGAGAGAAGTAAGGCAGCCAGTAGACTTTTATAAGTGCCTGTAAACTTTTATAAGTCCTTTTGGCCAGAGTTGGGCACAGATGTGGTTGCTGTTTTGAGTGACAGTATTATCAGTGGGGAGGCTGCCACTGAGCTGACATAGAGCAGTGCTCACTTTGTTGCCTAAAAAGAGAGACCTGACGGACACAAGATCATGGGGCAAGGTGAGTCCTCTGCTCTGAATATAAATTGCTCTCTTAAATTTTTAGCAAATAGACTGGGAGGGGTTTCGGAGCAGGTAATCCTCCCTGACCAGCCCTACCGCATACCAGGCAGGCTGATTTACAACAACAGTCGCATTTCTGTCAGGCGAATTTCAGGTAAGAAGTAGGGGGCAAAACTTTATGATGAAAATTCTTTGCCTCTGTACACTAAGCCTCCGTGTCTCCATTATAAGATTCATCCAGGGACACTTCTTCTCCCACAGCCTGTCAGTCATAACACACACATTTCAGCTGTAGCTCCAGCCAAAACAGTAACTGCCCAACAAGTAGGCTACTAACTCACAAAAATTAAATGAGGATGAGACAAAGGAAGATAAATATTATTTCGATAAACAGAAGATAAATAGCCATGTCCTGATTCCTCCTTTTTAATAGTTTCATGATTAAGAAGCAATTTTGCCAAGGGCCAAAAAACAGTGAGAAATTAACTGTCTGATTAACTGATGAGTAGGGTGTTCTTTGACCCAATATGAGAAAACAGCATGTTTTAGGCCCATAATAACATAACATACTGTACAGTTATTTCAGGTGAAAATCCCTATCTGTTTAATCCCTAGTCATCGTGTTCTCATCTCCAGTTATCATAAAATTAAGAAAATTAAATTTGTCAAAGAGCATAGTCTTGCTGGTTGGAAGATGCCCCTCTGATCATTTTTAAACAGGGATATGTTTAAATACCTGGGTGTTCTCTTAGGTGATGATGATGTAATTGATAAATAGTTGGGGTGGTTGTAAATGGTTGTAATAGGATTGTTTTGAGAGTTTTTATGTAGTATTACTCCTGTAATTTATACATCAGGTTTCTCTTTAAAACACAACACAAATACAATGAGACTTTTGTTTTGGTTAAATAAAAATTTGGTACAATTTTCTTATAGTCTTCTTTTTAAGACAACACACATGATTGGCAAGGTTATTATTCTGTTTGTTGAAAGAGCCTCTGATGTATGGTTCTGCTCTTGATATGAGTCAAAACATGTCCCTGGTAACTACTGTACTTTTAAGCTTGTCATCTTTAGATTTGCAATTTTTGGGGATTTAATAGTTTGTTTGTCTTGATTTCAGCTGTGAATTAGCACCTTGTAAAAAGTTTTTGTCTCCAACTCTTAAAAGCCATTTTTGGTTGTAAATGTGTCCAAAAATGATCACTTTAATTGTCAGCTTTTAAACATTCTGCCTGGGCAAAAGATGGATATAATGACTAGTTTTCTTTTTCATAAAACATGTATTTGAGGTAAGATGGCACTTCAACATGTTGTGCGCTGTTGAAAATGACACGCTACAGTTTGTGTTTTAAAACCATTTAACCTTTAAGGCCTTTTAACCATGTCCCTATTTTTCTTTACATCACTAATACAAAGCCAAAATGATCTTGTATTTTCATAATCATAATAAAGGCTGCAGCTGATGACATATTGGTGTCTGTGAAAAGTGGGTTATGTGTAACAAGCAGAGACGTCCAGGAGAATATGGAGCTATGCAGAGAAACACAAGGGGCTCTGGAGAGAGCCTAGTATAGCCTAGCGCTTGCCCCAAGGGAGGGTTCAAGAGCATAAATAATTCAAGCGATCTAAATTAAAAGCCGCAAAGTAACTGTACTCTATGTGGACTATCAAGACGGCTTTATCCAATTCGGGCTGTGTATGTTTATGTGTGTCTCGTGCCATGCTATCTGCGTGTGATGCCACAGGGCTGGAGGAAGAAATACACAGCGGCGTGTCTGCCAGTGTGGAGGAGCCTTTTGTCTGATGGGTGCCTTCAGTTAAGTGAATCTGACAGTAAAGGGTGGCAACTTGGGAAGGGAAGTCGGGGCTGGGTGGGAGGGGTGGAGCGGGCAGAGGGGGACGGAGCATTTCCGCTGTGACCTCCCGTGTGTCACAGTGTCTCCCGGCTACGCGCTACAATACAGTGAACCTCTCTCCGAATATCTCCGAATGAACATTAATCCAGCTGCTGCTGCACACACAGTATTGGCTTATGTGCATTAAGTTCTTTGTGAATGCATCACTGTACCTCCAGGAATGAACAGATAAATATAGATGCAAATAAAATGAGAAATATAAAAACATAGCTCTTTTTTTTTCCTCAGGACAAAATGGCTGTTTTTGTTTAACAGTTGAGTGACGCCGTTTTTTTGTTTTGCAGCTTTCCACATTTTGGTTGATGTAGGAAAGGAGGCATCGTCTCTGACAGGCACCCAGCCGTGTTTGGGAGAGAAGGCCTTGAGAGCACTTTAATGGTTCTTTGTTGTTGTTGCTCTATTTTTTCTCCCGCGGAGTGCCACCGTCTTTGCAGTAAACATAAAAAAATCAGTACTCCTTCTTACAGGAAAGGGGATAGCTCTAACATGCCATGGCATTAAGCACATGTCAAAAGTGCTCAACCGATGAACCATTTCAAAACCAACTAGTTACCTGTTTAACTTTCAACTCGATTCAAATCATTTTCACGTAAACATCTCGAGGTTGAGCGCACATGTGATGTAATAGACTCCAAGCAACCTCACCAAGTAAGTTTCAGTGTGAGTAGGAGAGCCATTACTCACTTGATTTTCCACAATCATGCAGATCAGTAATATTAGGCATGGGTGTTTTCGTAGGATTTTAGCACATCCGAATTAACATTATTGATTGTCAGTAGTTAAGTCCACCCCATCAACCCTGTTCACACCATGCACAACAGGCACCATTTGTCCTGCATTACTGATGGCCATGGGAAATTGACAGGCCGAGTCAGCAACCCTTGCCTCACGGATTACATGTCCGTGCTAGCGCAATGGCGGCAAATTAAATAGGCCTCCAGACAAGCTGCACAGAGTGACAATTTCTCAATAGCTTACCCAGGTTCCCTGTCATCAGGTAGGCATTGTGAAAGTCTTTCATGCCCAGGCCCACGATGTGGATAAACTCCTCAATAACCTGCATTAGTTCCACCGAGCCTGGATAGATCTAGGAGTAGAAGTAGAAAAGAAGAAGAGGAAAAAGAAAAAGAAGAGAAAGAACAAGAACAAGCAGATTAAACAGAGGAACAAATGGAAGAAAAGAGAATGCCTTTTTTATCAACCTGTATATCATCCATTTGTTTGTACTATATTTAACTTATAGCCTATAAAGGTTTATACAGTTTGAATTAGTCAAATGTGTTTGTATATGAAACAATCTTTTTGAAGCTCATGAACGGCTCTTGTTTCTGTACCATAAAAGCCCAAAAACACAATAAGAGAAAGGCTTTCTTTCAATATTTACAACCATTTTTACATTCTACCATCTTAAAACCTAGCCACCATCATTAGAGGCTTAGTCGTGCATTTGAACATAAAGCAACACTTTAGTGTATAAAACCAAACACAGACAAAACAAGGGCACCTTTTACACAGAAGAAATGCAGAATCATTTCATTTCTTTTATTAGAGCATAATAAAAGTGTATGTGTGTGTCTGCCTTTGAGTTTATGTGTGTGTGTGTGTGTGTGTGTGTGTGTGTGCGTGTGTGTGCGTGTGTGTGTGTATGTGTCCGCGGGGACTAGCTGTCAGCACCAGCACTGCAGATTCAGCTATGGGCTCTCTGGGCCGGGAGTAGTGCAGGTCAGACAGTCCTTCTCAGCGTGACGTGCCTGTCACCGTACCTGACGTCTCGGAGTCAATAGCAACACGACCCGCTAAGCCAATAATTCACCTTCAGCTGATTGGCCCACTATCTGTCGGCACCATCTCCCCGACAGCCATTACTGCCGCCGGCCCCGGCCCCCAGACACCCAACACAACTCGGGTGAGTGCTGATCAAGTGGAGAGAACAGGCTAAATAAAAAGCAATAAAACAATGAGGTTAACCCAAACTACGACCAGCCTCTGTGCATATGCTGCCAACCGCAGTAATGACAAGCCTACAGCTGCTACAGCTAGCAAAATGAGCAACAACTGATAAGTCTGTCCGTATGACGGCAAGATCTGTACACACGCAACACTCGGGGTGTTTAATTGGCGACATGCGCCAGATGAATGAGACGCACACACACACAGAAGTGGAATGGCGTGTGACGGGAGACACTGTATAATTAACACACCTCGTTGAGGAAGTGTGGGCTTGTTGCTCAGGGCAGGGCACGTGTAATAAACTCTTCTTCAGTCGGAGACACCGGGCGCCAACGGGGGGACGGAATGATGAGGGCAGGGAAATGGTGGGTGGACGAAGCAGAGAGAGGGCATTGCGAGTGTGTTTGTGTGTGTGTGATGGGCTGTGCGGTGATAATAATGGCTCCAGACAGACAGCAGACAGACAGGGAGTGCCATCGGGGGGCGGGGACGGTTGGGAGAGGACAAAAGCACATCAGTGGCAGCGGCAGCCGAGCAACAGCCGAGCTCCCCCGCGGCCCGACCGCCACACAACGCAAGGGGCCACACTCTCCTCCAATCTATCACCATGGCAACAAGCAGGGCTAGACCACTGTGGCACACATAGCAAAGAGTAGCAAGGAGAGGAGTAGAGAGGAGAAGAGAGGGCATGAGAAGAGAGAGAAAGGTGAAAAAGAGGAGAAAAGGTGGATGAAAAAGTAGGGGAGGAGTGTGGAAGAAATGAGAGAAGAGGGGCCCACAGGGGCAGAGGGGATTTGAAAAAGATAGAGGGAGAGAAAGACAGAGATGGAGAGGAAGAAAGGAAGATAGAGTGAGTAAATGGATAGCGAGAAGAAACAAGAGATGGAGGAAAAGAAGAAGTGAGTGACAAGAAAAATATGAAGAAAACCGAACAGAAAAAGAGGAAACAAGGTGAGAAGAGAGCAGAGAGCAGAGGTGAGAACAAGAGATGGAATGACAAGGAAAAAAGAGAATAATGAAAAATAAGCTGTGTGATAGCTAGCTAGCTGAGAGCTAGATGGCTAGCTGAATGTGACAGCTAGATATAAAACTGTAGATAAACTATTCAGCACATAGGAGGATAAAAAAGAGGAAACAGAAGATAGAATGGAAGAAAGCAAGATGGTAAAAGAGACAGGATATTAAAGGGTGGAGAAAAAAGGATTAAAGAGAATATGAGAAATGCAGAGACAATGAAAAAGGAGAGAAAAACTAAGAGAGCAGAGGGAAAAATACAGAATGACATGGGTGAAAGAGAAAAAAATGTGAGCGCGAGTGGAACATGAAAGAGGAGAGAGAAAGAAGGAAAGTAAGAGGGAGAGTAAGAGACAGGGTATGAGACAGAAGAGCATAAACGCTGTATCTTTCCAGGAGAGGAAAAACACAGTGCCAGCATAAGAAAAAAAAAGAGTGAGAAGAGAGAAAGAGGACAGTATTTAAAGTTAGAAAGAAAGAGAAAGAAAAAAGAGATTGTCTTTGTGTGTGGGTGTGTGGGTGTGTGTGCGCGCTGCTGGGACAACTACTCTGTTGTACGTCCTTAGTGAGGAACAATAATAAGATGCCTGTATCAGTGAGGAGTAGTAATAAGATGCCCCTACACACAGCATATTGAATCACAAGTCTGTACAGTCAGTCATTACAGGCTAATCCTTCTGCCTGATAGATGCGTCCTGTACGAATGAGATGAATGCAGAGGGGACTGCTCCCAGCTTTTCATAAAGTCACGCTCAAGGGACAGATGAACATCACTCCAAAGTTACCTCAATAACTTTCTTAATCTCAGAGCATGGCAGGAAAGTCCCAACAGAGATCATGAATGACATGATAGACAGACATATATAGGAGGCATTTTCTTTCATTACTGTTATTATTACGGGGAGAAACTTTTTTAATAATGCCTAAAAACAGTCTTGATACTATTCTCGATTCTTATTAGTGACAAGACATCTGTCATAGTCTCAAATCTCAAGTCTCAATCCGTTAGATGGGAAGGTACTATAAGATGGCACTGTACTTGCATTCTACATTTTTGGGATTCAGCTCAGTCTCTGATAGCGACACTAATGAAAACCCACAGCATTTGATAAATGATAGAGTGTACTGACACTTTAGCTTCCTTCACAGAACTGAAACACCTAGAAACCTCTCTGAAGCTCACTGAAAGCTCTTTGAATGCTTAGTTTGAGGGCATAGTGGGTTCACACTAGTGAACTGCTAATGTAAGTGGTGAAAGATAGATACTTCTTGCACACAGTGGATGCCATCTTGTGAAACTGATCTAGCTGATATTTATCATTGGTGTGATAAGACAGTTATTGCTAACAACAAGTTTACCAATGAAAGCAATGTTAGCTTATGAAGCTTGTGGAAACATTACCTAAAATACAACACTGTTCAATACACTATGATGGTGGCAGTGGTGGCACAGGTGGTAGAGGAGACGTTCTGCGACTGCAAGGTTGCAGGTTTGAGCCCCACTCTACCTGACCCCATCAAAGTGTCCTTGAGTAAGACCTAAGATTGCTCCTGGTGGCAGGCTGGAGCCTTGCATGGTAATCCCCTCCACTGGTGTGTGACTGCGTTTGAATGGGTGTGTGATTGGGTGAATGCCATAGCAGGCGGCGCGTGTAGATGCAGCGGCCTCTGGCTCTCTTGACCGTGCACATCACTGTGGGATAGCTAGAAACGTAATTTCGATTCCTCTGTATGTCCAGTATATGTAGAGAATTGACAATAAAAGAGACTTAACTGACTTAACTATCATAATTCCCGGTAAATGTGGCACAAAGTACTCCATTTTGGACACCCCAACCTAAATGGGAGAGTGTGCAGTGCTCATAGTGCACTATACTGAAGTGCACTGCTGAAGTGTGTGAATTGGAACATGCTGCAAAACTGCATGGAATTACACTATAAATTGCTTGATACAGTATGTATCAGCAAAATCCCATTGAAGGGTATATTTCCTTTTATTTTATTTCCCCCTTCTCTGCTTTTTTGAGTGCAAGCTCTTATATTTACAGTGCGCAACCTGAGGCAGGTGATGCCCTTTCGACAGACAGTATTTTGTCAGATGAGGTGACAATGGCGCAGATGTCCCCCTGATGGTCAAAGGTGTTGGGAGATGCTATCTTTGACAGGCTGGGGAGCGGGCATGATTGGAAAGGGAGGGCCTGTCGTCAGGGAGACTGGCAGCTTGGTGAATGTACATTCTCACCTCGGAAACAGGGAGCCAGAGGTGTGACAGGGAGGCCACAACCTCCAGTTGCCTCCAAAGTCATCCAACAGTGCAAGAGCCATACCACCTGCACACAATGCGCTATTAGTCACACACCGTACAGGAGCCATACTGTACCACAGTACTACAACCCCTAGTCCCCAAAGCCATGCAGTATTTACTACAACAGACATGCTCTCTGCATATACAGTACATACACAAGTACAACCGCTGGTCACGATCAAGGTCATATGTAATACACAGCCGACAGCCTTCAGTGTAAAGTTAAAGTAATGCACAGGCATGACCTCTGTACACAGATGCACACAACCTCTAGTAACCATCAGTCTCATATGGCTTACAGTCAACAGGCTGCACACAATACAACATACCTGCCATCTCTACCAGGATCATATATGGTCCAACAGCTGGATCATCCACACGCTATAGACCCAATTCATCTAAATTCAGCTACATTCAAACCTTCATACCACCTGCATACAACAAGCCTACATACAACCGCCACTCAGCAAAGCAGTGCAACAGTAGAACAGCCATATCAAACATCAAGCATTCATTTGGACTCTGGGTCAGATATCATCATAATGATATTTAATAAGACGATATTGTATACACTATTATAATGCTGTAGTAGTTTCCTTTTACACAATGTCCTGAGAAAGACACAGGCACAGACAGGTTGAATGTGTAGAAATGTGCCACGCTATGTGTTTATGGCCACTGAATGACTGCATCTGACTGTTTCTACTCAGTGATTTCATAGTGATTATACTCAATTTTGGTTCAAGTGCAGTGTAAGAACAAGCTGAGTATCAATGACAAATAACACAACAATACTTAAAATAATAGGTGGCATGTTGAGAGCAGCCAGTGTTGTTAGAAGTACCAAAGAAAGTATTTCAGTATAGTGTTCTAAAAATTAAAAGAGTTTAAAAACCGAATGTTGTCATGTAATTTTTAATAATTTCTTTTTTGGAGGGTGAGACTTTGTTCTGTTTGTCCTTTGTGAGTTAAGAACACCACTATGCCTCTGACAGAGCTCTAAAATGTTGAGTACAAGTCCTACAAAGCCTCTTACATTTTGACTGACAACCCTATTACTGGCGTCTGCTTAAGTGGGAGAAGAATTACTGGGGACTGAGGCGAAAGGATATGTTCTTAGGTTAGACACAATGTTAATGCATTGTAGGATTTGCTGTATTTCCATGGCTTTGCATTCAGGCATGAGGCATAATATGAGGCTCTTTTTCGAGGCGCACAGCTGTAATGTGCATATATGTCTTCATGAGTCGTGTCACGACAGAGACAGACGAACTGTGTGGGACCGGACGTTCCCTGCAGTGCGCCAGTGTTGCTGCCACCTTGTGGCCAGAGAGCACACTGCATGCCTTTAAATAAAAGCCAGATGAAGGTGAGAGGTTGGCGAAAAAGGCCAGAAAGAATTGCCTTGGCCCGGAACACGGCCAGTAGGTGGACCTGGCTTAAGATTGCACTGCGGTTCCTGGGGGAGTAGACGGCTGAGTCTCCCATGATCTGACAATTACCCAAACTCCCCCCACACCCGGCACACACTGATTGCTATTGATTTGCCAGGCGCAGGTGGCACCTGTTCACGCCTGTTTCCACTCCTGCGCGCCCATGCCCGCTTTTTCACCGTGCGCGCGCTCAGACAAATCCCAAAGGGCCGCATGTCACCGTCACCAACACAGCCACAGTCTCGATGGCTACGCACAACTGGGATGAGCTGATAAGGAGGGTCACATTGTAAACATTCTTCTGCTTATTAGACAGGCACCTCTGCGCTCCATCTACAATTTAATGTGTCAAACCACAGGCCCCATCATCACTCCTGGTGTATGCCGAATATGTGTGTGTGTGTGTGTGTGCATGTGTGTGATGCAAGCAGAGCTTCTGAAAAAGAAGATGACGCCTCAGCAGTCTGTAGCATCGGCTCCTAGGTCTCACCTGCTGAGCGTCCTCCCACTTCTCCCTGTTCTCCTCCTCCAGGAGGTTACTGATGATCTGGAAAAAGTTCTGTAAAAGAGAAGAGAAAAAGGAAAGAAGAGACACAGAGAGAGAGTAAGAGAAAGAGTAAGAGAAGAGAGAGAGAGAGAGAGAGAGAGAGAGAGAGAGAGAGAGAATACAGAAAGAGAGTGAGCGAGAGTGAGAAAGGAAAAAGAGAGTAAGAGAATGCGTTAGAAGACAGAAAAAGAAAAAGACATAGGCAGTGATGCAACAGCCCATGACAGATAGACAAAACAGACTGCTAGAAATAAAACACGCTTTTGCAATCATTTCAGACATTTCAGAAAAGGAAAGCAACACACCTATAAGATTTGGTGCAAAAATACAAAAATAATCTCAACCTTCCAAAACCTGAGATGATATGCAATATGATGCAGTGTATCCTCTGCAGTGGTGGAAACACTACGACTGGGTTTTGGCCCTTGTCTTTTCCTACAATGGTAATCCACCTTATTTGCTTCTCGAATCTGCAGAAAATATCAGAGTATCCCTCCAGCTGTCCAAACAAAGCTTGTTGTATGCATCTATATTAGTGTGTGTGTGTGTATGTGTATGTATGTGTGTGTGTGTGCTTGTGGGTGTTTATGAGGGTGTGTGTATTGGTGTGTGTGTGTGTGTGTTTGCGTGTGTGTGTGTTTGCGTGTGTGTGTGTATGAGATCATGTCATCAAGTATGTGCTAGGTGACTAACGATCGGTTGCGGCGAGCATTGGCTCAGGCACCTGGGCCGTGAGGCTGTTTGTGATTAACCACTTTGTCGTTTCTCTTGCGTGTTAATCGTGGCTCTGCGTGCCCAAACCGAGCAATCTGGGGAGTGTGGGAGGAAGAGAGGAAGGAGAGAGAGAGAGAGAGAGAGAGAGAGAGAGAGAAATAGGAAGGGAGGGAGAGATGGAGGGAGGGGTGGGGGGTAGTTCAGAGCCGCAGTGCTGATTTGTGGGTGTGCGAGGTGTGTGTGTGTGTGTGTGTGTGTGTGGTGGTATCCGATCCGTTCATTCTTTTGTCTGCCACCACCCCCTCCTCCTTTACTCTGCACCAACAAATGGACGTAAGCACTGTGTCACCTCTCTCTCTCTCTCTCTCATTCTCTCTCTCTCTATCTCTCTCTCTGCTGGCATGGGCCATCTTGTTTTCTACTTGAATGCTTATGCTCCCTCTGGTGGTAACACGTCCACTTAAACACTGCATTAGCCATTCACATTTGCACACACACACACAAACACACAAACACACAGAGACACACAGTTTTGTGTGGGCATCTGTGTGGGTTTGTGCTTGTGTGAACGCTTGTGTGTGTGTGTGTGTGTGTGTGTGTGTGTGTGTGTGTGTGTGTGTATGCTTGTGTTCGGGGAGGTATTCTCCAGTTACTTTCGTTGCAGCATGAAAAGAGTCGTGAGAAAACAAACATCTCTGTCCAACCACCCCCAGACCCCCTGACAACTGACAAACACACACACACACACACACACCACACAGAATTAAGCATTTCCCTAAAAAAAAACAGCACAGCACAACAATGGATCAGCACAGAGAATTGAAATGATCCAACTGGAGACTGAGGAGGAGGGTTTTGAGCACAGAACTCTTATCTGCAGCAGCAACACACACACACACAGAGAGAGAGAGAGAGAGAGAGAGAGACAGTGAGAGCCGTGTTTTAAAATGGAGGAGGCAAGTTTGGAGGCAGTGTGAATGTGATTGACACAGGCATAACGGGGGAGAGGAAGAAAGGGAGAGATCCTCACACGGGATTTAGAGGGATTGCTCAGCTCATCTTTTTTAGTGAATGTGACACGTGCCCGCATACACACACACACACACACACACACACACACACACATATATACATCCACAAACATAGACACGAACACACATACATCCACATGCACAAACACACAAGTCAACAAAGGCACTCATAGAAATACACACACACTCAATTAAACACACACACACACACACACACACACATCCGGCGCAGGCTCACACACATAAAACCCCCACAATGTCACAATCCACAACGCCACACAAAATCACCACCTTACTCGAGATAAACTACAGTACTTCACCTCCCCTGCCATTTTACTAGCCTTCTGGAAAAATAGATTTCTAGAAAAAAACATTTCAAGCCCTCCACACAGACAAACAAAAGGCATCACCACCAGCCACAACAACAACAACAACAACAACAAGAAGGAGTGGGACGGATATCTCCTGGCCTCAGCTCACCTGCACATCGTCAGAGGACGGCTCGTAGCTGGCCCGCTTGAACGTGTCCGTGACATTGCGCAGGATCTCCACAGACGAGAGCAGGTCGCCAGCGTAGAAGTTGCGTCTCTGTGTGAGGTCCAACAGCACTTTGGTGACCTGAGACATGCCATCTCCCGCCAAGTTCCTCTGGCCCTTGGTCAGGTGACCCTGGACCTGTGTGGTCAAGCAAGAGAGAGATAGAGAGAGAGAGAGGGGAGAGTGCTTGGGTCTTCTGTTGAGACAGTGAATACAGTAAAATATGCAGAAGAGAAGAGAGTGAACAGTGCTTTTCACCCTCCTTTCTTTCTTTCTCTCTCTCTCTCTCTCTCTCTCTCTCTCTCTCTCTCTCTCTCTCTCCTCAATTTCAATCATCATAATTGCATGACTTAATTGCATGACTGTACAATACTGCCAAAGCATGAGGAAGTGTACTAATAATTAATGATAATAATAATGATGATTCAAAATGTATGTATAAAAAATGATGTTCCATTAAGTTAATAACACACACCCTCTCTCCTTCTCTCTATCTTTCTCTCTCTCTGTCTGGCTGACACATCTTTAACACATACACAACATGCCTCCAGAGAGAGAGAGAGAGAGAGAATGTGGTTACAGTGTGTGGGTGACATTTAATTAGCAATGTTAGCATCAAGGAGAAGACAGTTATTGGGTTGGGTTAGGAGAGCGAGGTGTGTGGGTTAGGATGGAGCTGCAATGCCCTGTCACCAGGTCCAAGGCAGAACACAGAACATGTATGTCATTGTTTTTTTTGTGTGTTCCTTCACTTTGCAGTTTCAGGGTGGTCCAGGAAGGACACATGCACTGTTTGTGGGGGACTTTGTGTCGATGTGTGTGTTTCGACATTCTTAGTTTCAATGTGAGTGTACTTTAATGAGTGTGTGTGTGTGTGTGTGTGTGTGAGAGAGAGCATGTGTGTGGAAAGTGTGTGTGTGTGTCAATGTGTGTGTGTGTGTGTGAGTGAGATGAGGATAGACTGTGTGTGTGTGTGTGTGTGTGTGTGTGTGTGTGTGTGTGGGTAGGTAATTTATGATGTGCCCCAAACAGAGCCCGAGCTAGGAAGCTGACTTTGCACCTACTGATTGCTGCAAGTATCTGTATTCATTTGCTATGCATCGAGCGTAGCTGGGTTGCTCCCAGTAGGCCACCCCATGTTGATCCAGTGCGCAGCGTCGACTAGTGGTGCCTGTGGGGTCGAGGGCGAGAGACACAGACAGAGAGAGCGAGAGAGAGAGAGAGAGAGAGAGAGAGAGAAAGGGAAAATGAAAAAAGGAAGAGAGAGTAACAAAAAAGGCAAAAGGGAGACAAAAGCAAGCAGGAAGGAGGGAGGGATGAACAAAAATGTAAAAAGAGAGAGAGACAAAAGGATTGGGTGGGGGAGAAAAAAAGCAAGAGATGCAGAGAGAGAGAGAGAAGATAGAGAGAGAGAGAGAGAATGAGAGGACAAGGAACAAGGGATAAAGAGAAAAAGTGAGAGCAAGGTTAGATGGAGAGAGATCAGAGATCACAGATATATGTTCAGTCTTTACAATTTGAAGTGATAGTCAGTAAATTGCAGCCATGTGTCTGGGGTCAAGATACTAACCCCAGACGTTATCAAAACAGAACATCAAAGCAACATCAAGATGAGGTTTACAGGATCAGCAAACACACTTTGAATCAATGGTGATAGCTGATTGCTCACCACACAGTTAAACACACACATACACATACACACACACACATACACAGACACCAACAGACACATTCACACTCACACAAATACACACAAATGTGGTTGACATTGCCTGGCTAAAGAATGTTGAATGCATCAGCACAGCCCATCTCACATCCAACCACTCAGTCACATACACACATCATCATCATCATCATCATCACACACACACACACACACACACACACACACAAACACACACACACACATGCTCAAACCAACACACTCTTAATTCCCTTCTCTGTCAGCCATGTCAGGTTCGTTTGTTGCATCTGCCAGTCTATGGGCTTTTGCCACACCTAAAATAAGCAGCTTCCTCACACACACACACACACACACACTCACACTCACACTCTCTCTCTCTCTACCAGAGTTGAGCCTAAGAGACTATAGCTCTATAGCTTATCCTCTCACTCCAGCTTGCTGACTACAGAAACACACACACACAAACTTTCCATACACAGCTGTCCCCACACATACACATACAAATACACACACACACACACACAAACCCTCTCTACACAGCCACCCACCCACACACAAACCCTCCCCACACAGCTGCCTACCTCCTGTGCCACCTCTAAACCACCCAGCCAGAACATGTCAGACACCCAGCCTCCAGCAGGGGTTGGCCAGCCCTTTCTGCCACCCTCACACACACACACACACACACACACACAGCCCGGGTGCTAGCGTGATGACCTCCACTGCCACCATGATCAAAACACCCCTCCCCCTTTCCAAAACAGACACACACAAAATACACACACACACACACATACATACATACATACATACACACACACACACACACACACCAACACACACACAAGTGGTCAATCA
>JAGFZM010000041.1:663209-790765 GCA_017657215.1 Limnothrissa miodon
GTGTGTGTGTGTGTGTGTATTGGGTTCACAGCAGTGTGACCAGAGTGTCCCACATGGAGTCCCAGTCAGACAATGGTGCACAAACAGCAGGTCAATCTATGCCCTTCATGGATAAAGCAACACGGGGCACAGCATGGACTGAATGAGCCCTTGCTTTCTTTTTTTCTGTTTTTCTTTCTTTCCTCCTCTCTCTCTCTCTCTCCATCTGCTCCCTATACTCCCTTTCTTCCATGGTCTTGTTTTTTCTTCGCTCTCTCTCTCTCACCACCAATTTCTATGTTTCTTCTTTCATGGTCTATGCTCTCTGTCTCTCCCTCATGAGCTTCAATAGTTCTTTATTCAACCTCTCACTTTCTCTACCTCTCTTTCTCTTTTTCCCCCTATCCTCCCTTTCCCACTTTCTTCCCTGTGACAGTGATGCCATGTTATTGCATGTTAATAAAATCCAGCTCCGTCGAATCTTTTCGCTCCCCTCACTTTTCCATCTTACACATCCATGTGCCTCATAATCAAAATGTCTTTGACTACATGTTGAGGTCAGTGCTATGCAAATGGTCAGGTTTCATTTATAAACCATCACAGCAGATTGCAGCACATTTTTCCAGCCCCACGTGACAGGCATATATTAATCACTCTTACACACTGCGTACGATATGTGAATACATCAGCACAGGTATAATAATAATGACAATGGCAAGATAACCCCAGTCTCAGATCTCAGCCTACGCAAAGGGAATTATTCATTTCAGTTCTCCACAGAGCCCATTGTACTGCACAGCACTACACTTCCCACAATTCCAACTGGAGGGGGAGGAGCCATCAGTCCACACACCTGTGGCATTGGGAGGACACCTGTTGAAGGCAAGTTCACCAGATGGTGTTCTTCTCCAGAGCATGGAGACTGCGTAGTCCTCGGGACAGATCTCATACGGAGCTGCAGAAGAGAGGGATGTTATTAGTTTCTGTACAATTGCACAAATCATTTTACATTAATGCATAGACCGAACCAAATACATGCCATTTCACATATTGCCAAACAGGCTTTTTAATTTGTTTGCTTAAATTAAAAGTGGATTTTTTTTTTGGTTTTGCTGGCTCACTGCAACGTTGATTATCTTAGAAACTCTGAATTGCACACAATATGTTTGGGAGAGTGACAGCGAGCAAAACTACACCGCCTCATTATTGCATTTGCCATGCAGCGAGGAGCTGTCTCCATGGCAAAGCCCTGTCAAAGTGGGAGAATCAATGCCGTCATTTACAGGGAGAAATTAATCATCCGCTACGCGCCAAATCCAAAGCAACTAAGGCTCCATCAGAAACAAGCCTCTCAGAATAGGGGTGCAGCTTTCCCATATCAAATAATAATACCCTGTGGTCTCTGACAGATGCACAGAGAAGACACACACACACACACACACAGAGAGAGAGAGAGATAGAGAGAAAGGGAGAGGTTGAAAGAGACGGAGAAAAAAAAGATAATTATCTTCATGTGCTTGCTCTCTGTTTTTATTCAGCATCTCTCCCTCACTCTTCTCTCTCTCTTTTTCACACTCCTGTTGCTCATTTGCAGTTAATTGACTCTCAGGGCTCAATTACCCCGGAGGGTTACCTGGGCAACGCTGGTCGCTGCATTTGCGGACTTCCTCCCCAGTGCCGTCACACTGTTGGCCCGTGGTGGCAGCACCCTGGCACACCCGTGCCCGCTTCTGCCACCCGCCGTCGCACGACTTGGAGCAGCCACTCCACGGCCCCCAGGGGTTCCACTGCCCATTAGCTGGAGGGCACCAGAGGCAGAAACACACACACACACACACACACTCGTTAGCTGTGAATACTGACTGATTGTTCGTGCCAGTGCTTTTATCCCATTTCAGCCAGTTTGATGCATTTGATGACTGTGAGGCCATTGCTTCATAAAAGAAAGCGCTTTTGTCCCATTTTCAATCTTGATAATGTGTTCTGACCTTCATGTGACCGTGCCACCTTGAAACAATAGTTTAGTAACAGCCCAGCATGGATGCAAAAGAACAATTATGTTAAGTGTACAGACGGGGCCTGTCAAATCGACTCTCCGACAGCCAGGCATGCTAAATGCGTTTATTCCCGTCTGCAGCTGAGCCGGAGACATTTTATGTGTTTTTTATGATACCCAGATACATTATAAAACTTAAGTTTTTTGGCTGAAATCGTCCTTGATTCAATTAATAAAAATCATTACGGTGAGACTTGTAATAATCAGATATATGTCTCTTTCTCGTGAGTAATTGGAGACACGGTGACTTGGGTAATAATTTGACTCACTTTGGCAATATTAAAACACATTTTATGATAAAGATTCAAAAGCAGCCGCATGCTTTACAGCCTTTTAATGAACACTATAAAATCCTGCATCCAGAAAAAAAAAAAAAAAAAGCCGGATGCTCACAGCCAGGAAATAATTTATGTGCCCGAGCCTGGAAAGGTATATGTGGAAGGCAGAATAGTGATTTCACCAGTCGATTTTTATCCCCCTCCCCCTCAACACACACACAAACATATACACACAAAAGCTGTGTCTACCCTGCTTTCATTTGGGAATACAAAGGCATACCTGAAATGCCAGTATGGCCTTTATGTGCATCAAAAAACAAGTCTCTTAGAGCCTTGGAAAGAAAAGCAAAAGCTTCCAGTGACTCCAAACATGTATTTAGAGAATGCGAATGATGGCAGCCTCATACGCAGACACAGTCTGGTGGAGATGGGTTCCTTTGGCAGGGCTATGAAGCCTGAAGGAGGTTAGCTTATGCCTGGGAGAAAGCCTGGGAGACCAGACCACTGGGCAAACTCCAGCAAACACTCGTGTCTGAGGAAACGGTGTTAAATAACACAGACGCCATTTAAATTTAAAATAATCTAAGATCTTTTAAAGACATCATAGAACACGGTTTTTGACCATCAAATACTGTTCTTTGAGGCTCAATAATAGCTCATACGAATGTGTGCTAGAGCGTTGTTTACAGGCTCATTTAAAAGGCTTAGAACGAGAGATGTTTCCAAACGATCTTTGGTTGGACCATGGAAATATAGGAGTTGTATCTTATAGTTACGTGTCTTCACACCTCTTTTCAGATTGGCCCGTTTCAGTGAAAACTAGTTTGAAATTTACATGTCAAAGGAGGTTGGAGATGGTCCATTGGATACCTTAAATTAAGCTACCTAAATTCAACAATAACAAGGAAAATGCGGTTTGACAGATAATCCCTTAGATAAATAATCTAATATTTTTTTCTTGTTTATTTTCAGGGGCTGACTTCCTGTGCTCCTTCAGAGGAGCTTGGTTTACTAGTTTCCAGGTGGCTTTGAGGAGCAGGTAGCCTTAAACAGAAACAAAAACAAAAAAAAACAAACAACAGAAAAACAACAACAACATACAAACAAACAAGAAACAGTCACACCTGAATGAGTGCTCTGTGCTGGTCTAACACACATGTGCTTAAAATGGCTACAGCTGGTAGATGGCTAGGATGCTCTTTTATTTTTACAGCTCCGAGAATGAAATTGTCCTTCCTTTTCTGGAAATGGAACACCTTTAGTCGATATCTGTCAACTTATATCTGTTGTTGGAAGTGTATTCCATCTCTGTGGTCGGTCAGGAAAGCTCAGTCCCTCTCTGTACTCTACACCTGCTCTCGTTCAGATCTCAAAAACAATCACTTCAAAGAGCTTAAAGTGGAGCTCACTCCGCTTTTCTCTTCTGGCTTCCAGCAACAGCTGAATCCTTCTTCGTAATTGTGCTCACCTGGCCACACTGGATGGCCTCACGCAATCGAAAAGATAAATAATATCACTCTCCACGGGTCTATTTCGAGGGCTTCACCGGGCTGCACCATTCATTCTAAGATCTATTTACACTGACTAAGGCGCACGCTTTGACTTAGAACACAAGGCAGGGAGGCTGGGAGCCCTTTGACACACAGGCATGTCAGGAGGGGAGACAGTGATAAATGATCTCGGGAAGAGAGCTAATTCTGGAGAGGAGGGAACCTGCTCATTGTGCAAATGTGGACAGATGAGGGAGAGCCACTCCTATTTCCTGTGTGCTTGCCCAAATTAAAACAGCTAATGAAACAATATTTTAGAGAGAGGGCGAGAGATGGAGAGAGAGAGAGAGAGAGGGAGGGAAAAAAAGAGAAAGAGTACAGAAGCACTTCATAAACAAGGCCAGGGTGGTCTGAGCATTAGGTGAATTTGATGAATTTGATGCAGAGGTGTATGAGTGACAGATCACTCTCCTGTACAGTGGCACGTATAACGGGGCCATTTCAACCACGATACTCAACCCAGCAACAACCTTACCCCCCCCAACCTCCCACCACCACCACCACCCTCCTATGCCCGTGTGCTCATATTAAACCATATTATCAGCTGACACTTTGATGCAAACATATGGCACAATCATGGCTGTAATTACATCGCCCATGCTGAATATCCTTCCACACGGTGTCATTTAACTGAGAAATTAAATCAGCCCATTTCCACGCCAAATGCCATTGAGTTATAATGGAATTTGACAGCAAAATTGCCTGATTAAATTCCAGCTCTGGACAACAAAGACAATTACTGCTTGTGGAGAGGGCTAGGGCCTCTGGTGGGCAAGGCAGGGGAGGTGGAGCGGGGTTTAGGGGAGGTTGGCTATGAATGCGGCCTCTCGATCCACAGGACTCCCGTGGACAGGGAAACTATTCCGACTATTCCCTCAGCATGTGGGGGTTAGTGTGGGCGGAGGGGCAGATGGGGCTGCTAACTGCCCCTAGAGGCAGGTGGATGGGGTTGCATGGCTCTGTGTGGGGACCTGGGTGCTGCCGCAGCTGTTGCTGTGGGTGGAGGTGGCTCACGGAAGGCGTGGGGGTGTAAGGTGAAGAAGAGAGCACATTCTGGAACACATCTTCACGATTACCGCAATGTTTTGGAGGTTTAAGTGAGTTCAGAGTTCAGAGTTCAAATGTGTGTTTCTGTGCTTGGGGCTAGTTTGTTACTTATATTATAAATGTTGTTTTTCTGCCTCCAGGACTAATGTCAGGGAGGTCCAGCAAGGAGAATGGCAAGGAGTCTTGGCCTTGGTGGTGCTAGCTAAGAGACATGAGGGGCCCTTGCATTCCCTTACCTGTGCAGTCGGGGTTGTAGCACTCCCTGCTCTCGGCCCAGTGGCCTCGGCACTCGGAGCCCCCGTGGGCTGCGGCCGAGCACTGGCGCGTCCTCTGTTGCGTCCCGTTGGCACAGGTCACTGAGCAGTCGCTCCAGGCAGTCCACTCTTGCCACTGGCCGTCCACTGGAGCAGCCAAGCACGACCACAGGCAGGCACGCACACACACACACACACACACACAGGCACACACACACACACAGGCACACACACACACACACACACACACAGGCACAGATACACAGGCACACACAAACACACAGACACACACACACACACACACACACACAGAACACATCCCAAGAGGAGACAAGGGAAGGACAAGATGGAGGAGGCAGAAGAAGTAGAGGAGGAAGAAGAAGTGGAGGAAAAGAAGGAGGAGGAGAAATACATGAGATAAAACATCCTGAGGTCCTGAGGGTAACATGGCGCTATACAGTCTTACTTAAAAGAGAATCCAATTTCTAAGATATCTGTATGTGTAATAAAATTTAACCATTCAAAAAATTGCAATATAACTGTGTGCACTGAGGCTTTGATACTGTAGTCCAACAAAAGTGATTCAATTGAGGAAAAAAATCAGGCTTCGTAAGCATTTGCAAGGTGCACAAAGGAGTAAAAATAGTAATTTGGCAATTTCTGGTGAGAGTAAGGATGTTGGTTTAGGTGATTACAGTGGGGGCAGGTACCACATTTCATCTCAACCTGTGTTCACCGCTAAGAAAAAAAAAGGTTTCCATGGGCCAGAGGCTAAACAGTGTTTGCCTGTTGGCAAGTGTTTCCATCTAGTCTAAATGATGCCACAAGAAGCGGGATTGGGGAAAAGAATTGCGCACAGAGTGCAAAAGAAAATAGCTGTTAATTGCCTTTGCCCCCGTAACAGGCTGCAGCTTTCAAGAGCAAGCCTGACAAACAAAGCATCTAGGATTGGACATAGTGGCAATCTGTCAGTTACCAGAAGCAAAGCCAAACATTTGCAGTGTGGAGAAACTCATCATCGCTAATCTGCTTAGCATTCACGGGCAATTGCAGCTAAGTGATTTTCACTTCAGCAGAACGGTGTTGACTCTACCAGTGGTGCCCGGCTTGTAAGTGTGAGTGCGTGCGTGCGTGCGTGTGTGCGCGTGAAATGTATGTTTGTGTGTGTGTGTTTTTCCACAGCACCCACAGCCCATCACGTGTGGCTTCTAAACACCAGCCGGTGAACAACATATGCAAGCACCTGGCCATGTTACACCATTAAAACCCCCTCCAACACCCCCATACCTGCACCCCATCACCCCCACCCACTTTCTCACTAAACCTAGGCCAAGCAGCCCTCCTGTGTAATCTAATGCTAGATGAGCTTTGATTCATCTTAGCCGGGGGCAGCGGTGGTTGTGGGGGGATGAGCACACAGGACTGAGGAATGGAGAGGAAGGAGGCTTCATATGGAAACTCATTTTCTAAAATCATCCTCAGAGGGACGGTGTGACTCCTCCACACATCTGAAACCCAATGTGGAGTGCTGGAGCGGTCTTCAATTTAGGGGCCAAATTGACGGTCGCAGGCGAAATTGAAACGTGAAGTGGCCTCCCAGGGCGAGAATCTCTAGATAGGATTCAGAGCACTGTGGGTGTGCATGGGGCATCACCAGACGATTTTCCTGGGGCTTTAGCCCAGGTAAATTTTAGTCTAGCTCGGGCAATGGTCGCCCTTAGTAACATTGATATTTGAAGTATCAAAATAATACTGTTGCTTATTTAGTTAAGCTCATTTGTAACCTAATCTAGCACTCTGAGGCTGTATGTACATGTAAATGAGCAAAGCGTCTCATTAGAACAATCAGCTGGGCTGGATGGTCTGAGGAGACAGGATTCAGCAGCCCTGCGGCTGATGCTGATATCTTTGTTACTGTGAGAGTATAACAGTGTGTGTGTGACAGCCTAGGCCACAGAGTTTGCTATGTAGCTTATAGCCCACAGTGCAAGGAAAAATAAAAGATTCTACATATGTTATGATATTCTGAATAGCATATAGTCCTCTGAATGTGTTTCCTGTTGACCTGTTGACTAGCTATAACATTTCTAATATAAAACAACAAAGAACTGGCAGTTCGGGCATTTCAGATCTTCAGAACATCAGAAGAAGGACCACAGTTTTCCACGGAAATTAATTAACTAAATGTGGCCTCTGCCTATTTTATTACTGATGTTGTCTATAATTGTTCTATATGAAAGGCATGTGGATGGATGTTTTTATTACAGCCTATGCTATTTCTTTCTGACAAGCTTAAACAGTTCTGCAATAGTTGTCAAAAAGTGCCTCCGCTACTGATTAGAAATATTTTTCAATCAAATGCATAAATTAGGCCTGTATAGCAGCCCTAATTGCCATCAACTTGGCTCGAAAGAAGCCTTTACTGAAGTCAAAGCCTTTATCCAAAACAGTGACAGTACATGTACACGATTATTCAGTACCGCAGAATTATTTAATAGTTTAATGTGTTTTTTTAACATTTTATTCATTCTTGTAGTCTGTGGGCTACAGTAAATCCTCAAATACAAAAGGCATCGGGCATCCAGCCATTCCAAGGTTGCACTTGAAGTCTAGCAATGGCCCTTTGTGTCTGTGTGTTTGTGTGTGACACTCCATCTGCATCTTCATATTAAGTGCAGAGAATATGACCACATGGGATGTGTGTGTGTGTGTGTGTGTGTGTGTGTGTGGTGGATGAAGCACTGAGGCACACACCTGGGCAGAGAGCGATGTTGCAGAGCTTGCTCTGAGTCTCGGGGCCATCACAGGCCCGTCCGCCGTGCTGAGGCGGGACGCACATCCGCGTGCGAGTGCGGTGGCCGCGGCCGCAGGTGAAGGAGCACAGGCTCCAGGGCGACCACTCCTCCCAGACGCCGTGCACTGCGGACAGACAGCAGGCGTCAGAGACACCGCTCATACTCCTCACACAGCTGTCAACACCATCAATGACGCCTTCACAATCATTGCCAATGCGCACTCTCTCTCTTTCATTCTCTCACTCTGACACATTCACTCACTGCCCCATTACCAAGACTCTCTCTCTCTCTCTCTCTCTCTTACACACTCACTCATACCCACATTACCAAGGCTCTCTCTTTCTTTCTTACACACTCACTCACCCCCACATTGTCAAGGCTTTCAGCTCTCTTTTTCTCTCTGACACACTCACTCACCCCCACATTTCCAAGGCTCATTCTCAATCTCTTCTTCTCTTTTATAATAAATCACTCTTCACTGTTCCTCTCTCTCTTTCACTCAGTCATTTGCTACCTATCTTGTGAGCATATATTTATAAACTGGCAAAATATACTGGACTTCATACATTGATTTACAAGTGAGCACATATCAACACACATCAGCAGCAAACAAACATACAAACATTACATACACAAACAGACCAATATAAATATGCACACAGACACACACAAACACACACTGTGACTGGTCATTAAGCAAAACAAAGATGGTGCCAGCCTTTTAGCACTACCTTGACCATATTACTGTGCATGTCTGTCACACCAACCATGTCCAGAGCTTGTGTTTCGTGCTGGGCAGCTTTAACTAAGACTCAGGGGATGTCCAAGGTCATTCTACGCATGTGCTCCAAGTGAGTCCAACTACTGCCCATTTAGACATGGGGAAAAGCCTTTGGCTGGATCCACTTCACTGCTAAAAGCCAGAGCAGCATGTTATCCTGTCCAAGTGTTCAATGTTGCCTCTTTCAATGTATGCTCTAAAAGACCTCATTTAGCCAACCAGATCACTTAGCTTTTCCAAAAAAAAAAAAGAAACAGCAGACTGATTTTGGCCATCCAATGTGAAGAAAACGATCAAGGAAATATCTACCAATTTTTGTGTTTTTTTACTTTGATATTTCACTGGCTGATTTACAAAGTATACCAAATTACTCACCAAAGACATGCCAACAATACCCTATAATCTAAAGAGGGTTCGCAAAGAAGTAACTCCTGACAACATGACAACTTTGATTGTCAAACTGAATGATGATATCTGTAATGTCACTTTGTCATAGATTCCAGACACAAAGGGTCAATTCCAACTGTGTTTGGGTAAGCACTGGTTGCCATTTCCTCTTTCCTTATAGTCACCTATTGAAAACTTGAACTGCAATAATTAAAAGTAAACTCCCATTGTGCACCCTAAAGAAGGTAGTGGAGGCGCCATGTGTACACTCCCCAAAGAACCATGTTCATTATACAAGCCAAATGGAAAGAAGAGTCAACCGGCAGTTCCTCTTTTTCTTTAAAGGGAATCCTTCCAGATTCTCTGAAGCTCTTTCAAATGTACAATAAAATATGAAATTAACATCTGAAGAATGAAAGAAAGGTTTCCATTTGATTGGAGGTGCTGGGTGTTGGGCAAGTACATGGACTTCTCAGTTTGAATCTGACTACCAGACCCAGTCTGATTAAATCTCAGATAAAGTATTTTGTCTTGTATCACCAGTTTTATCATTCTAGCTTTAAAAAAAAATCCTAAATCAAGGAATTAAAAGCACTGAAAGATACACATACCCTCTGAAATATATCAAGCAGAAACATTTTCACATTGTCTGTCTTTGCTAGGGAATCTCTCAGTATTATGTTCAATATCCATTCCCACTGGCAGCATTCCTATCTCAGAAATCACACATCAAAACAATGCTACATTACCCCAGTCAGAAAAAGGAAAAAAAAACTACAACACAACAGAGAAAGACCATTAGGCAAGAGTCTGAAATACACCGGGGAAAAAAGGAGAGATTTTATTTATCTGTATTTTTCTAACGTTGTGTAGTGGAGTGTTTTTTTATGAATAAATAAATAAGTAAATAAATAAATAAATAAATAGTCTTTATTCTATCTGGCGAGCAGACAGGGGTGTGCCACAGGGATGAGTAGTTTGGGTTTTCGCTTCTCCATCTCTTCGCCGAAGATCAACTCGCATCACGTCTGAACAAAACGAGGCATGCCCTGAAGGCGTGCTCAAGAACGGGCTGCCAAATAACTCTAAAGACGCCATCCCAGATGAACTTTGGGTTGAACTTCTCAGAGGAATTGTTTTCAGAATGATTTCTACACCCTCCTCTACGACTTTAATGAAATGTTGACAACGCCCTCCCCCTCACACTGAACAATGACCCGATCCTTGATTGCTGTGTATTTTAATGCAAAGTAAGCTGCTCACAAAATGTCAGCTTGGGCTGTGTGGCGGATTTCTTATTAGCTGGTGGAGGAATGTTTTTCTTTGACCTAAACACACACACACACACACACACACACACAAACACACACACACACATACACACACACACACACACACACACACACACACAACACACACACAAAGCAATTGCAACCTATATTGTAGCTGGCCCGACCACTTCAAATGCTACTGATTTGAAATAACTGCACTGAAATAAGAAAAGTGCTGGACTGGGTCTAGCACATTGGAGATAAGAGGGTCTACCAGGAGGCCGTAATGTGCAGAAATAGCACGCTGATAGGGGAATGGATTGGACTGTTTAGGAATATGAGCTCATCAGGAGACGTGGCTGCGGCTTTCGTACGTGTCACCGATACCAGCATTACCTTCGCTGGTACCCTCAGGGAGAGGACCAAAATGAACGAGATGCTGATTCAAATATGCCAAAAAGCTGTTTTGGACTCTCTCTTACACACACACACACATACACACACACACACACACACACACACACACACCACACAGACACACAATACACACACACACACACACACACACACACATCCACACACATATGCACACACACATCCACACACATATGCACACACACACACACACACACACACACCAATATTAATAAATGTAAAAAAAAAACAAGCCGAAATAAATGTGCTCGCCTCTGTTGATTTAAAAAAAAAAATCTGAGTAGAAAGGTGCCAAAGTGCCTGACGAGATTGATTGCCTCCAGAAAAAGAAATGAATCATTCCAGAACCTGGCATCAGTTCTCATATGCAGTTTAGCAAGACAAGGCTGAAATACCTCAGTGTCATACATGTACATGACAGAATGCTTTTTGAGCTTTTTTTGCAGTCACATCACATTGAAATAAAAATAAATCTTAAAACAAAAAGATGGAGGTGATCAAGGATGAATAATCAAAGATAAAATAATAATATGCAATAATAATAACATAATAACAAGCAGCATTTCACAACACAACTTATAATAATAATAATAATAATAATAATAATAATAATAATAAACATAACAATAATAATAATTGAGAATAAAAAAGATAATACACGTTAGCATGAGGTACACATTCAAGGCAAGCAGAGCAAGAACACAGATCATGAGTGCAGAGAGAGAGAGCACACTTCCATTCATCCACCCATCCATCCACCCATCCATCCATCCATCATTCCATCCACAAACTCATTCATTACTGAAAGCATAGGGAACTATGACTACCTGGACAGAGGGCAGTGCAATTGCAAGCCCTTGACTCTCGTAAAGGGCCGCTGCAGTGCGTTCCGTAAGGCGAGATGCACGTTCTCGTGCGCACCTGCGAGCCTTGACCGCAGGTGACCGAGCAGGAGCTCCACTGGGACCACTCCTCAGCGCCCGTCTCACCTGCGTGGGAGAAGGGCGACACCGGTTAAAAGCAGCAACATGGTCACATGGCAACCCCCTCCCCCTGAGGGTTGGGTGGGGAGGAGGGGAAGGGGATGGGGCCTACGACAGGCAGGCAGGGGTGCAGAGCTAAAGACAGGCAAGTTACATCAGGTCACTGTTTGAGACTGAAAGTAGACTGAGGAGGTAAGTTTGGGGTTGGGTTGTGGGTGTTATTTTAATTATTTATCAGGCATAACGACAACCCTGTAACTAATCAAAATGTTTGAATATCAAATGCTCGCAGAGATTACCCTGGAGGTTTAGTGTGTTGGCTGCAGGGAGAATTGAGGAACAAATTGGAATGATTAGGAATTGGGCTTGGCAGCTAGTTTTCCCCACTGCCGAGCGCGAGAAGCACTTTTGTGTTATGATTCTGTGATTGGGGTCAGATGATTAGCTTCAGCTGTGCAGTGTGCTTTCAGACGTGTGACCTCAGTGTAACTTCGCCATTGGGGTCTCCTTGTTGACTTTTCACAGCCTTCAAGTGTGAGCCGCCTAAAAGACTAAGCTTGATCTCAATCTCCACACACAGGCATGCAAGAGGCTTTGACAAAATCAAACAAAAAATGCATTAAGGAGGCAAAAACCACACATACAAAAAAACAAACAAACCAAACCATGATGGAGAGAAATGTCAACATAAGAGAACATGTATACATCATGCAAAAAAATGGCCACTAGTTAGAGAGAGAGGCTGCATAGAAGTGTGTTAGACTCCAAAGAGATTCAGGCGGTGAAGACGCCCAAAGCAGTGTAAGGGAGAGGCAGTGTAGCAAAAATAATTCAGAACATGAACTCTTCAGTTTAAAACTTCAGCCTAAAATGGTGTTTTCTTCGCCGACTAAGGATGGAGTGGATTTACATGTATGAGTGGACCTTTATCTAAAATTCAACCTTGCCTGTGATCAATACTTGGCAATATTGATAAGAGAGACCAAAGCGATTTCCTCCAAAATATTCAGCAGATCAAAGCATTTTTAGAGAAGAGTTAAGAGGTGCTGATGGGGGCTGATTTCATACATTTTCTGCCAGGTTGCAAAAAATGATAAAAGGATAAGAGGAACGACTAGACTTGTGCCATACTGCAGACTTCTGGGTCACATTGAGAGCTAGCTGCAACTGTGCGAGGACGTCTGCAGACAGAAACGCTATGGGTTTGTTACTGGCATATGAAGCATTTACAAGCCACTCTGTATGATGCGGAGGACCTTGCCACATGTTAACAGATTGTTCCAGAGTAAACTCACTTGGTTGAGTCTAATGCCATTACAGTATGATCTCAGCATCATGCATAGTCTGTTATAAATGATTTATAAGTGCTCCATATAGTAGGCCATGTTAATAAATAATTTATAAAAATGCTATATATATATACTTTGTTGAGTTGCATCTAGTTTGCATTGTGGCCCATTGCTGTTATTTAAAGTTAAGCTAGTTAAAGTTACGCCTTTTGCTATTACAACCCATTCATCTGATTAAAATCTCTTGTATCCAAATAGATGCGGTAGTTGCGTTACTGAGCACTGATTACGTTTGCCTGTGAGCTGTAATTCCCAAAATAGTGACTGCTGACTGAAATTTGTCTGACTCCAATTTTGAATCGGGCTCATTGATTATTTGAAAACTGACCACCTGATTGGCTTTTTAATCAGCGGTTCTGTAACATTTCCACGGTGGCCGTCCCGTCTTCAATGCTCACGACTGGCAACCCTTTGTGATGTTGGATGGTTGAGGATCATCGCAATTCACAATCACAATTTTGCATGTATGAAAAATCAGGCTTATGGCAACCACCACAAGCATCTAGTCAAATGCCCTTGAATGCTGAATAAAGGAAGGAGAAACACACAGGCCGCCTGCCAGGAATCTTGGACAGGTATTGTGAAAATGCCAAATCAACCAATACTGAAACATTTCTATGTTTTTAATCTTTATGTAAATTTGTTTATATGACAACTATTTATTTTATTATAATATTTAATATCTTACATTTAATAAAACTGTGGCAAATACAATTATATCCTAACAAAAAGGGTTCATTATCCATATCCTGACACAAAACTGTTTTCTGTTCTTTCTTTTTTCAGCTCTGAATACATTCAGATGTGTCTGAAATCTTATGATGCTCTCAGACTACAAATTTAAAACCTTAATAAAGAAATAAAAAGCTTTTAACCTTATTGAGATGAAGCGCTATTGTACTGCGAGGTGGATCAATTGGCTGTATGAGGCAGTGCAGGGTATTAACAGCAAGCGGTTCATGAATGGATCAACCAAAAGCACAACACGGGATGATTTGTAAATACACAGATAATACAGCCACACGACCAGAGTGGAAGGAAAACGCTGTTAGGGGTTTAGTAAAGAGTGTTGTTTGCAACTCAACGTGACAATGCACATGTGGGCTGAGCAAATGTCACATGCAGCAAAGGAACACGGTAAACACAAAACAAAACAAAACAAGACAAAATAAGAACAAAAACAAAAACAGGAAAGAGACAGACTGGCTCAGAAAACAAACCAAGACGAAAAAAATAAATAAAAAGGAAAGCCACTTGAAAGGCAGCTAAGCAACTGAATTCCCCACATTGCATCTCTTTTATTATGGCCGATGGAGAAAGAAACAATAATTAAACAGAAGGAAAAAAGAAAACGGGGAACCTCCAGAGACAAACTGAAAAATCTCCTCACAGTAACATAAACTGTCAGAAATCTGTAACCCTTTGGATTAGAAATTATTATCATATTTACATGGCAATAGCTAATGTCATTTAAGCTAACAATTTATTGTGTTCCTCAAGGGATTTTACCTTTTGAACTGAGGTTAATTTAATTCTGGAATTATTCTTTTTTCAATGAATATGTGCATACTGTAGTCGCCCCTCTTTACACAGTAAGAAACATTACACTGTATTACTGCAATCTGTGGACTGGACTAGCGATGAAACATCATGAAAAGCAACTGTGCTTGGTCCAAAAATACCATACAGACAGGAGAATATTAGACCTAGCTTAAGAGCTTATTATTTTATTAATAGGTGACCATAGTGGAGAGATAGAAAGAAATAGCGTGATAAGAAACACTGTCAGTTAAATTAAATTAAAAAGGGTGCAGTACAAGAGAGGGCATGCAAAAGGCTTAGATGAAATTAAGTTTAGATAATAACAAAATCAAAGGAAAGAAACAGAACTATTCAATTACCAGTTTGTGCCATAAATTTAGCAGACTCATCTTGCTCCTGTCGACCCTTTGTGTCATGAACTGACCTCGGCCGCTGACTTTTAACTGTATTCTCTCCGATCATTCCAAATTCTAGGGACAGAATAAAGGTTCATGAAAGCTAGTCTTGGACAAAGGACTTCAGAGAATGTCAAAAGGCTTAACACAGGACCCTGGAGGTGCGAATCAATGGCAGGACAAGGCTAGAAACAAAGATCACACAGATAAAATTACTTTAATGAGTCATTTTTCCCCTTTTTTTGATTATTTTAAAACAAAGAACAATGTAACTGTTTACCAGTAGTGAGTTGGGGGTATTAATTGTGTTTGAAAGCACAGCTAATACACATAAGCATTCATGCAAGTCAACTCACATCGCTTTTGACAAGATATTAACTTTCATCCCACCCTCCCATCTCTCGTCAAGAAAGAAAGAAAAACAAAGGAGAATGAAAGGAAAATGTGTAAGCTGTCTGAAAGCCACAGCGGTAGGGGGGCATGAACATCACATGCTATTGATCCACAATCTTTCTGTTGCAACAGATTTGTGATTTTATTAACTATTAGTAGTTATAGATAAAGAATTAGTAAAAGAATTATCTTTATTATGTGGTAACTGAAAACAGCAAGTATCATAAGATCTATTATCTGAAAATGTATTCTGAGCCGCACTCAATTTTTTTTTTTTTTTTTTTTGTTTTCCTTTCTTAACTGCTATCTGAATTTATACTCTTGGATTGCTTTCAAGTGAATCAAAAGGCTGGGTGATTACTAAGCCCAATTAAATATTTATCTACCAAAGCCAAGTGTTTTCCCCACTAATGTGCCACGCTACATGGAAACAACAACTTCAAATTACATTTAACAGGGTAGAATATCTTTTGCAAAATACTGCTGTACATTCTTAAAGAAAAAAAAATACTTCAGCACTTAAAACACTTTATCACTGCAGTCCCTTAAAATGCTTTTCATCGAAGCTTATACCTTTGACTCACTTGACTCAAACGGCATTCTATTTGTTAGCACAAAATTCATGAAAATCCTTGAGCTAGAAACAAAACAAACCTAGCAAACAAAAAAGCAAACTAAACAAAACAACCTTTCACTGAAACTTTGTACAGGTTCTGTGCATAACCTTCTAATCTGCACTTTCTGCTGGCCGGCATTAACTTTTGTAATGGTTATTCAGAGCTGAAAGAGTTCTGGCAGCCAATGGCATCTCAAAGACAGAGGCTCCTCATTAGAGGACTGAGTAAGAAAGACCTTCACAGACTCCTCCATGGGGACAAATAAAAGAATCCTTTTTCTCTTACTGAGAACACAGCCACTGAGAGCAAAAGCCCAACTCTGGTGTTTATTGCGGTTCACATATATCTTTGATGTTCACTTCTAAAGAGATGATTTTTATAGTTGGCATTTGGGAAGGGGGGGGGGGGGGGGTTGTTTGGACCGTTGGACAGAAAGCACTGATGCTTGATGAAACCCAGCCAGGCATACGTCACTAATTGGGATTTACAACTATAGGTCAAGTGAGGTTGCTGAGAGAAGACAGCCGCACAGCCGTGGCTCATGCTTTGCTGTCTGATCTCCATTTCACCGATTCAGCTTCCAACTGAACATTTAGGCTCTTCTTGAAATGAAAAAAAAAGCCTAATATTAGAGCACAGCAGTGACACATGATGTGCCAACATACAAATCAACATTAAAGTTGGAAAAAAAAAACAACGACAAAAAAAAAAAAAAAAAACGAGCAAGTGAGAGAGAGATTGCATTAAAAATTCAGGTGTGAGAAATGGAGGAGTGATACACAGAGCTCCATGTGGGAGAGCTGTGAGATCCAAGACTAGTGGGGCTCTTGCCCATTTGAAGCTGTGGGCCTTTTGCTGGCCTACGAGCGCTCTATTTGATGTGCTTCACCTGGCACCGCCAGCGCTATACTCTTTGCAGCCACCTCTTCCTCTTGCCTTTGATCCCACCTCTTCATCCTGTGCTACACTTCAAGCTACAAACACGTCATTGCACTGAGCTGTTGTCACTGCATTTGGTGCTTCACAATTTAGACATCCAGCCTGGAGCCAAACAATAAATACATTCCGGATGTGCATGTGCATTTATAGCAAGTTATGCGAATATAAAACATTCATAGTTGGAAACACCTGCTAAAGAATTTGATCTGATTGGGAGGGGGAGGGGGTCAGGGGCATTAACTCGAATTAGGCATACTGTAAAGTAATAGAAGTTGATGGAAACTTCAATCAGCATATATTCACATTTAGTGAATACAGAAGTTGTCCTGGTGACATTGTGCTTTGATCCCACAGCTGGTGGAACACATTCTGTGATGAGACTAATGTCCATTTTGGAAGTATACACAGTTGTGCATATGACTGAGAATTTGCATTAATGTGAATATTACAAGTGAACTAATTGAATAGAAACTCCACTGGAGTGAGATAGTACTACTAGTATTATGCATTGAGTGATCGGTCAAAATGTGTGTCTGTCTATCAGCTGAAAATACAAAATGCTAGCAGAATCTAGGCTATAAGTTACAGTGAACACCACACAGTTTTAATAATGTCTTCTGAAACAATGTACAGGGAGTGCATATTTCACTTAACATTCACACATACTTAAATTAATATAATAGTATTTTAGATTATTGTGTTGTTTGCTCTTTAAAACATTTTATAGTGTGCCCAGTATCAGATATAATTATATTTAGAATAAATAAGTGACCAAATTAGTTTTCTATTTTCATAACCCACAAGAGGCAGAACAATACTCAAATATTGCAGTAAATAATAAAAAAAACAATATAACTGGTGACCTGCTATTTCAGTGTTGGTGTCACTTGACTGCCTCTTGCATCACTTTGCTCAGCAGCCTCATTTGACACCTACTGTAGCTAAGAAAAAATGTAAGAATAAAACTGTAGAAAAGGGTGCTACAGAGAGCACACTGCTTTACTCTATATTAAATGTATTGTTTTATTAGACCAGTAATTTGACATGTATACTTTGACCCCCCACCCCCCCAAGAGATCTCTCTCTGAACAGTGGCTATTAGGCCTATATCCGGTTAATCCCCACAGGCCTAGCTGGAACCTATTGTATGTTGCTGCTCGTTCATTTGATTGTGTGTAATTATAACAATAGCTCAGTTGGTAAAGCTCAGCCCTGACAGACACACAATGAATGGGGTTCATTTTCACAGCGAGCTCAAAATCAACATGAGCAAAGCTGCACACAGCTGTTTGCTAAGGCGCTAGCACCAAATGATACTGTACAAGAATGAAAACTCCTACATTAGATTCCAAAAGCTCAAATGATGTCTGTTTTTTTGGTGCTAAGTAAATCACTCTCAAATCAAAGCCTGGACCAATTTTTCATGTGGGGTCTTTTTTGGTCTTTGAAAAACTGCAGACCCAAACAAGCTTGTCACTGTGTGAGTTATGTATAGCGCTACAATGCTCAGCAACTTGTGTTATGTCGGGAGATTGCCAGAGGAGTGCGAGAGGTGACGTTGGAAAGAGATGGGGGTTGGGGGGTAAGGTTGGTGTATGGAGGATGTGAGGTTGAAGCTATAACTGTAAATAAAGACGCAACAACCATATGTCCCACCATCTAACCACATCTGGCACGTCACAGCTCACACTGAGCTCCCTTAAAAAACAAACAAACAACAACAACAACAACAAAAAAACCATCTGGAAACATCTCTTTATATGAAAGAGAGCTAGTCAGATATTTAGACTCAGCTATGCCCCCCACCCCTCACTACCCATCTCTCAAGCCTCACATAAGCCCAGTGCCTAGCGACTGGTCACCGGAAACAGATGGGTGGAAGTCAGACAAATGAACTCTTGTAAGCCTGCCCTCTGCCAGGGGCTCCCGCAGGGGTTCACCAGCAACACTGCAGAGGGGGAGGATGGGTGGAGGGTCGGGTGGGGCGCCAGGGTGCTGTTAGACAAGTAGCATTAGGTTAAAGGAAGCTGTGTATGCCGGCACAATGCATTACAATGGAGATGAGGCAGATGAGCAGAGGAGATGAGGTCTGTGTCATACACACCCATGGTGGAGAGAGAAAGAAGCAGGAGAAGAATAAACAGCACACACACACACAGACACTTACACACACGCACACATACACAGACTCACAGACAGACACACACACACACACACACACACACAGACCCTTACACATACACACACACACAGATGCAAATCTCAGTGGGAGGTGGGTGCTCAAAATGCCTAGGCTGCACTTCTGCATAATGTGATTTTGATTATAAATATCTATACAGCGCTGTGAGATAATGGCCTGGGGAATCACTGCAACAGCTAGTGCATGGACTTCTGCTTGCTCTGTCTGTGTGTGTGTGTGTGTGTGTGTGTGTGTGTGTGTGTGTGTGTGTGTGTGTATGTGTGTGTCTGCACACCGGCTCCTAGCTCTGGCAGAGCAGCAATCCTTGGTTTCCGGACCTTCGCAGGTTAACCCCCACGTCAGCGCTAAAGGTTACACTTGATGCACAGCTGTGGCCGGGCTGTCAGGCCTAGCTGTTGTGTGTTTTGTGCTGATCATCAGCTATGGTCTCTATGACATTTGGCCAAAGGTTAAGGAGCTAATAAGGGCTTTGACAAAGCTATCATGGGTATTTTACCCCAGACTTTTAGCAGATAAATGTCACTTAGTTTAATGTTAAATTTAGGTGTCTAAATTCCTGAAACTGCTTTCCATATGCTGCGTCTTCATCAATGTTAATCGCTCCATGAAATGCAGCTTTCCAGATGTCGCCCGTTGTTGACTTCTTGGGGAAAATAAAATATATGGATTGTCGGGCCACATGGACGTGCGTTGTCCTATCTACTGAGACAGCCTCTTTAGAAGCGGGGCATAAATGCATTTCAATGGGAACACCAACATGATGGACGTAGCCTTGAAGCATGTGCCACAGTGACAGTGCTCGGTTCGCAGTGATTACTGAGTGCTGTCAAGCACCAGGGGGACGTGCTGGCACTTTGTTTGTGCTCCAAATGCAAATGTTGGGGTGACAAAAAAAAAATGCTGCCCCTGCAGTCCTCCCGGTGTGATCCTGGCAGGATGCTGGAGGGTGGTGGTTGTGGTGGTGGTGCTGGGGTGGGAGGGGGAGGTGGTGGTGCAGGGTCTTGGGGGGGCAAGAACAAGTGCATTACTATTTTCAGACAAAAGATAAACAAGGAGCCGAACTCGACAGACTGCGCCGTCCTTGGGTTGCAAACAAGATAATCAGACTGACACAAAGCAAGGGGCCTAATTGTTTGGGCAGGTGTACTCCCAAGGTAGTCCTCGTGACAAGCACAGGTAGACAGGTAGTCTCATCACTGTTGTATGACACTGTTGGGGAACAGGAGGCACTGCAATGGCAGTTGAGTTTTTGTTTCTCTCACTCTCTGCTTGCATTCAACACCCACAATATACACAAAATGGAGGCTACTGTCAGGGAGAGTAACATGTCAGCATGCTACCCATGCATACTGTGAGGTAAAAGGCCAGCAAGCTATCATGCACCAATAACCAAACTACAAATGCATAGGAATGCAGTGCACTGTGAAAATATTCAGGCATTGCTGGATGGCATGGAGACCTAGCATTCTCAATTCATACCAAATAGTGTCTCATTGAATCCTTAAAGAATGCATTTCTCACCCCCCTATGAAGTACAGTAAACAATACATGTCTCGCATGGGCGGCGCCCGTAGCACCCCCAAGAAAATATCCCATTTTCAAATATGAAATTACATTCTCTATTATTTATTGTGTGGTAACATTTCAGCCAGAAAATAAAAAAAGTTATCAACGAACAGATTGTTTTAGACACAGAACAATGATGACGATTCTGTCATATTTTATGGTCTTTCTGCATATTAGTCAGTTCTTTAAGATTATGTTGCGTTCTGAATGTAGCCTAATTGTACAGTGATTACTGATTTACCCTTGGACGCTATTAAAATATTTGCAGTTTTTTTAAAAAGGCTTGTGCAGTGTAAGGAAACATGTGAAGTATTGAGTTTAGTCTATACGCATTTTAAATGCAAAGTATGAGTGAATGTGTTTTGTGTTGGAGTCAGGCTAATAATAATAGCCAGTGTTGGGGAGTAACGGAATACATATACCAGAGTTACATATAGGGCTGGACAATTAATCGCATTTGCAATATAATCGCAATTTTGAAATTCGCAATTTCGAAATCACAGAGGTGCGCAATATTTTTGTTTTGTTACTGTATAGACTTAATGCATAAACTTGTGTGTTAGCTACACTGTGCACTATGTTAAACAAGGATTGGGGTACAATGCAACAAGATATTCTCTTGAATGAAAATATGTTTTTACTATTTTTAATTAGACCTTGTGTACAAATATGCATAATAATGGGACATATGTGGTGCTTGTGGTTTTTATCGTGAAAAATCGCAATAAAATCGCAATCGCAATATTGGTTGAGAAAAATTGCAATTTTGATTTTAGGCCAAATCGTACAGCCCTAGTTACATATTTAAAATACAAATTCGGAGTAATTAAATAGGTGATAATCAGATTACAGTTAGGCCTACTTTGCAGAAATAAATTGATTACACGGCGGTATTTTCATTTTTCACATGTGAGGCTATCCCCTCGGTAGTTTCACATATTGCGGGGGTTCCAGGTTAGATAGTGCGTAGGCTACGTTGACTCTGGCTGACTGGTGGCGTGCATAATTTCACTGAACATTTAAGGCCCTGACCTAGACCAAGGGCGTAGGTTTGCAAGTACCGAGCAATATTTTGGGAAGACAAAATAGTCCCTACCAATATTTAGCATCATAATACTTCACTAATATGAATGTAATCAAATATTTTACAACACAACCAAATCATTTCAGTTGTCACGTTTAGATTTTTTGACGTTCAAGTGCATTCCGTATTCCAGAGCTGTTGCAAACCATGCCATCATGGGAATGTCGAGGCAGATCGCAGAATGGAGTAAATGGAGTGTTTGTGTTGTTGAAAGTTGGAAGACATGTGTTGGCAGGTGACCGAGGTTAAAATCGCCAAACTGTAAGATCTCAAAATCTAATGCAGATTCAACTAAAACAGATACTAAAATGATTGATCATGTCAGCGACACTTAGCCAGCTCAACAGGGAGAAAACCCTTTGTTAACATGACGGTAAGACACGTTTTATTACGAAGCAGCCTGCTCTAATGATCTATTCATGGTTTATTGGGGTTATGCAGTGTTATGCCCATGTTTCGGTGGAGTTAAGTTCACCATCATCATCAAAAGTTATGGGCCCGGTTTCCCGATAACGCACACTGTTTGGCGCTAAGAAGACTCTTAAGATATATCTTACTGAAGTTGTTTACTTTTGAAAGTGTGTTCCCCAAACCATCTCATATGAGTCTTCTTCACTACGTTGTTCTTAAGTATATCTTAAAGAGGGGCTAAGCAACGTTCTTTTTTTTTCTCTCACGAGCTCCCTCTAAATACCGCTGTATTGCATTGTATTGCACTGCATTCTATTTGAGGCGGTCCGCGCTGCTGAACATTGCAAGTGCTGTATCTACCGCTATAGGCCACGGTGGCGCATTCTACACTGTTCGTTCGCCGTGTAATGACTCATTTTAGCATCCTAAACAGTATGAAATGGATTAATTAAACGAAAAATGTTGCATAGTGGGCCTTGAAGAGGCCAAATCCATGTTTCTGGTATTGATTGTTGTCATTTACACCTTTTTGAGCATGCGTAAAATTAGTTTAATGCCTGTTAAAGAGCCAGTGTCAACAAAAAATATGCAGTTTAAAATTTAATAGTGCATCAATATGACATGTATTGAAATCTTTGCATTTTAAAGGGGTTGAAAGACGAAGAAAATTATTTTTTGGCGATTTATTTACGTTTTATAAAATAAAGTACAAAATGCAACACAAACACGTCAGATCTTCCATGGCAGTAAATATACACATCTAAGACAAAAAATATAATTTTTTAAGCTCGATTAAGTGTGTGATTGAGCTAAAAACTGCCTGAACGCAAGCTCAAGGTCCAGACCAACCTTACGAACGTGTGACTTACGTAAGATATACTTAGCCTACGAGTGTGTCAGGAATTGTGCCATGACGTTAAGAGAGAGGCAAAGGGATAACTTACGGACTACTTAGTGATAAGAAGGTTTTGGGAAACCGGGCCCTGTTCTTTCTGTGTGTCAGAAGTTGTAGTTGCACGCGTGCCCTCATGGATGAAAATTCTGTAATGCTATGGCCGCTTATTAATCCCGTGTCACTGCTGTTACTTTGGTATTCAAAATCATCAGCTCAGTTTTTTCCCCCGTAGCAACAGCAGTAAAAAATCTCTAGCGCCGCCCCTGATGTCTCGGATCTTCTTGAGCATTTCAAGGTTTCTGTACTACTTGTAATCAATAGTCTCCTATGGTCTAGTGCCTCTTTAAGTGTGTATTACACCAGGGTACAGAGAATGGTAATCTGTTGATGTATGCAGGGAATATGTAGACCATTTCCTTGCGACAGTATTTCATTCAATCATTCTCCCTGAGGGATTACTCTCTGTCAAGCGGGAAATGCCTGTTTAACCTTGGGTTGAGAATAGGAGACCTCTAGCAGACGGAAATCATTGCACTGACATTTACATCTGCAGCTCATTCCCTTTCACTGGTTTTATTTTCTTACATTATCCTGGCAGTCACTCCATCACATTTAAGGGTCTTCAATAACAACAGCCTTGATAATACCTCGGTGCTGGTGGGTGTTGTGGTGGGAGTGTGGGACGAGCAGGAGGGGGCAAAATGAATAATATAAAAGTTCTTGTTCCAGGAAATAAAGTTTAACAAAGAAAATCAGTGTGCACCGACTGAAACGTGAGGTTCTGTATTTGCAAAAAAAGAGAAATCTCATTGTACACAACCCTGAAAAAAGCAGTTATGAAACAGTGCAGGCATACAAGTCGCCTTCCCATATCTAAGTGTCAATGCATACACAGCTCTTTGGTTTCCCTTCTTGTGAGAACATTCTGGTGGTGTATTGTGTGAGCTCTTGGTGTGTGTGTGTGTGTGTCCCTGTGTGAGGTTTCTGTGTTTGCACTCATCTTTTGGACTGCTGGTTGCTGCTGTCATTGTATGCACGGCACGGCGAGCGCAGGCTAAGCGTCGGAGGCGTTTGTTGTGCAGCGTTTGTGTGAAAGGCGCAAAGTCTCGCAGTCCTATGGAGCTCATTTCCCTGCTTTCATGGCGGGCGCCAACTCTGAGACTCGCTTGATAATTTGATGGGAAGATGAGAGTTTACCAACAAACAAGCAATCTATCTAACTTGCAAAAACACACACACGCACATGCACGCACACACACAAACGCACACAGTAAACAACAAGGTCTGCATTAAAACACACTGGCTTCAATGGCATCAATTGAAAATGTCACCTCCAAAAATAATACGCTCCATGGCACTTTTCAGTGACTTGCTCAGCTCTCTTAAAAGCTCTCATCAAACGTATAGTGTTTTTATTACACTTTTACAGTAGAAGGATGGCCCTACCACTGCTATCAACTTTAGACATCGCACACATAGGACATTCTCTGAGCATTGTTCTTATTCTTTTAAAGGCAAGGGAAAAGAGATGTGTTTGTGAGAGTGTGTGTTTGTGAGTTTGTATTTGTGTGTCTCTGTGTGTGTGTGTGTGTGTGTGTGTATGAATTGAGTACAAGCCCATAATTCAATGCTAACTCCTTCAATGTTACTGGCTGAAGCCTGGACACTGAGATCATGGTGGGTTAACTTCAATGGCACCTCTGCAAGCTCCAGCATAGGAACATAAAAAGGAAGCGATATGAAGTAACTGTTGTTATGAGCTCTATTAGAGCTGGGGGTGAGGTGAGGAGAAGGCACACAAAAAAAGCACTGACCAGACAGTTTTTTTACAGGCCACTGGGAGCGAATGATTGATACTTCAGGTGAGTAGTTTCAAAGAAGGCGGTTGTAGAGGACAAAGAGATGACTCACTAAGGTGGGGGCACAAGGACAACCTTGATGCGCTGAGTCAAAACACAATCCGAAGATTCCCATTATGCAAGAGCACCAGGTAAAGTGGAATTGTTGCAGCACCACCTACATAGAGTAAAGATTCCACCAACGCACCACCTATATGCACAAAAAAGCCGTGATTTAACTAATTATCTGATCTGCCAAGCTGTGGTGTTAATAGAATCCGCTGAATAGGTATGTGGAAGGACTTTTCTCATCTCTAAGAAAAAGCAAGCACAGTTATTTCCAGCTCCAAAGTGATTCCCTTCCACTAGTTTTTCAGCCAAATTGCAACATGCCATAGTGAGATTTCCATCGCAAACTATGTTATTAAATTTGTTGTTAAGTGGTGAACAACAACGCATGAAAAAAAACGTTATTGCTTTGTGACGACTTCCAGGAAGTTATTTGCTTGAATTGTTTATGACAAAAATACAGTGGTGACTAACATGGTCCTCAGGGAGGTTTAAAACAGTGAGACGGGCACAAGACAAAAATATTTCATCCCTTGCTAGAGCAGCAGCAGCATCCTCCTCTGCAGATTTAAGCTTTCCAGCCACCTCCGACAATTGCTTGCCTCTCTATTTTCTGTGCATGTGTGTGTGTGTGTGTGTGTGTGTGTGTGAGGGGCACTTAAGCTTCTCATCTAGTGAAGCTTTCTGGCTGAACAGAAAGAGATTTATCAACACCTTAAAGAACCCCTCAATACTTCTGCTCATATATCACTTCCAACCCCCAGATCACCCCCCCACTACCAGCACCCCCCTCAACCAAAAAAGAAAAGCGATTTACCTCCCTTCCCTGTCACAAATCTTTCAGACAAACCCCAGTGCTTTCCCCCTGTTCTTTGAATGAGAGAGGGAATGAGAGAGAAAAAGAGAGAGAGAGAGTGGAACAGAGTGGAGGTATACCTCATTTTCAGGTCACCCTTGTCACAGCTTAGCCCTGCAAAAGCCCCATTATTTAATGACCTGTTCAGTACTGCCTCCTGACAGACAAAGTAACAGGTGGGGCATTTTCTGGACCTGACTCCTGCCCTCCCCACATCCACCCTACCCCCATTCCCACGACTAAACACCTCCCCTACCGCTTGCCTTTCAGAAGGGTGAAAAACAAAATATTTTTCCCTATGACTTGTTTTTAAAAACCTTCCCTCCATAGACCTCTTTGTTTCTCCAGTGCCATGGACCTGTGTGATCATCTTTCTCTCACAGACACAACACAAGCATACACACAGAACACGAGAGAGGGAGAGAGTGGGGGTGGGGGGGGGGGGGAGAGGGGGAGAGAGAGGGGGGGGGGGGGGAGAGAGAGAGAGAGAAAGAGAGAAGGCAACTCAGAAGAAAATTGCAGTAGACAGTTTTTCTCTTTGAGTTTCTTTTTTCCCTGACTCTTCCATATCCCAACATGTATATTTAATGGCAGAGCTATGCTAGCCTCCATCTGCTCTCGCCATCTCATGCAAACCAGGCGCACCCTCTCCTGACATATTTCGCCCAAATGGAGTCTGGGATTTTCGCTCTGGTGGGCCCACTCTTCAGGTTGGAGGACACTTTGGCTAACGCGCCCTGTCCGCCCACCTCTCTGTCTGTTGGCAATCACTTTTGATTTCATTCAGCCCGGCTGTCTCATGCCGAGATGATCTTCCCAAAGGGCTGCTGTTGGGGAGTGGGGTGATGTGTTGTGTGTGTGTGTGTGTGTGTGTGTGTGAGGTAGGAAGGGGATGGACAAAGAAGCTTGAAAGACAGAGGCTACAATCAGATGAACGTCGCCTTTGAAAATGCGAAAATATCAGGATAGCAGGCATCTTAAACAGTAATTAATTCTATGAAAGGATGTAAAATTGACTGATTGTAATTATTTAGCCTGTAGTTATGTTTTTCCCTCTCGTCATTTTCTGACGATACAAAGGGTAAAGTTGACATTACCCTTTTTTAGCCTCCTGTGGGAGAAAATCGTCTTGTGTGAAACTGCAAGAGACATGATATGACATAGAAATGTGCCCCATGTGAATGTAACAGAGCTATTGTGGGAGGCTACATATGCCTTTTGATTAGAGCAAGTGAAACAAGATGATTCTCTGGTGATAGGAAATCTATATGGGCTTTGTCAAGCTCTGAGCGCTTCCTAACGGCACACTAACATGCTCCTGATGATCGTGGGGCCCTGTGAGAATTCCGTGGAAGACGTTTTCTTTTCAGGGTTCATCTCCTCCCCGCCAGGGTGTTCTCCTTCGTGTAATTCCAGAAAACGAAAGGATAAGAAAACAGTAAAGAAAAGAGAAGGAGAAAGAAAAAGAAGCGGCGGGTCCCGTAGCCCAAATGACTGATGTGTGTAACCTTGCATGAAATGAGCCTCCTCACTCTAACACACACAGACACACATACACACACACACACAGGCAAGTAGTCTCTCATTCTCTCTTACTCACACACACACACACACACAGGCAAGTAGTCTCTCATTCTCTCTTACTCACACACACACACACACCTCTCACTCAAGAGCCCCAATCAGAGGGGAACCCTCCACCTTTGCGTGCCCACCTGTCCGCTCAGTGGGCCTGACTTTGAGCGGCCTGTCAAACACGCAGCCGTTAATGAGAGACACTTCATTTCCCAGCAACTGCCGCCTAATGCTTTGGAAAGCACCGCGGCGAAGTGCCGGGAGAATCGAATATACGAACGAACGCATCTGAACTTGAAGGTGTTCCTTTGCCGTCGCCGCCGCCTCCCCCAACTCCCTCCTGTTTGCATGTTAGATACAAGAAGCACATCTCTAATGGGGTGCAGAGTCAGGAAGAGAGGGAGAAAAAAACATCAAGCAGTGCAGGAGTAAGACAAGCCACGCTCAGGGAGCAGCGAGAGAAACATTAGCATGTTGTGCTAGCATCCAAATGGACATTGCATTGGTACCAGTGGTTTCATTGGTAGTCGTATTAGCACTGGACATTGCTGTGCAGACTACAATGTGTGCACACTGTGCTTTAACTATTGCACATACACGTAATCTCAGCTGTCCAAAACCACCCAAAATTAAACAGACAAAATGTAATGGGCAAGCACACCTGACAGAGGAAATATCCTGCACAGTTATTTGTTTTCTTTTTACCCATCAACTTGATGTCAAAATCTATGGCCCAACATTGCTGAAGAAGGCAGAAGTAATCTCCATATCACACCCACCCACACTCACAGAGAGAGAGAGAGAGAGAAAGAGAGATTGAGGGGGAGGGGGACAGTCGGATAAAAAGAGAGAGGGAAAGAAAGGGGGAAGAATGGAGAGAGAGAAAAGGAGAAAGAGCGCAGAATGAGAGGGAGGTAAAGAAAAAAAGATGAGATGGACAGAGAGAGAAAAAAAGAAAGGCAGGGAGGGAGGGAAAAATTCAAAGCTCTGGTGGTAGAAAAATATCTTTGCATTTCGGTGCTTGAGTGACTCAACTCAGCAACTCTGTTTTTTTTTCAGCTGGCATCCGGGCTTTTCATCTTCCATTCAGCAGCTTAAATCATACATCCAGCAGCATATGCTTTAGTCCATAATGACTGAGGCATGTTCTAGTGGAGGGTCACGCTGATACACACATGCCTAATCACATTCCAGCTGCAGCCTGTGAGCGCCCTTTAAAAAATAGAGTGTGCATATCTTCTCGTTAACAACAGTGAAAACAAAACATTGACTATATCAGTTCCACTATAGATGTGTTCAACATGAGATAGAACAACAAATGCCCTTCTGTTGCCGTAGCTACATTGGAATCGTCTCCTTGTGAGACGCCTTTTGTATGGACGGGTCTATTTCAATATTTAATGTCGGAAGCCCTTGGCAATACCGCTTGGAACAACCTAGATGGAGCTCTCACGTTGTGCAAGCTGCACACTGAGAAGCCTTTCTCTGGTGCTGCTCTGAGGAGAAGAGAGGGGAGGGGCGGGGGGTTGGTGCTACTGCCGCTGCTGCTGCAGAGCTAACAGCCGTTTCGATTTGAGCCCCCTCGCCTCAATCGCCTCGCCGTCTCTCTCAGACCAAACGAGACAGAAGCTACATCTGTACCGGCCCCTCTGCTCATTTAGACACTGCAAGCCTCCGGGCCCACCGCTAAAGAACGAGAGAAAATGCCGGCAATAAAACAGAAAAACAAAGAGCCTGATTTGTTTTTTTTATTTCTTTTTTTCAAGAGGGAGCGTCAGAGAGAGAAAGAGGGCAAAGATGCTCAGCAGAGCTGATTCTTCCATCTATCTCTGTCTCAAGTGATGCATCCAGCTCTTTTGGCCTCAAGATAAAACGCATGGTGGAAGAAGTTATGCTCTGAGAGGGATATCATGGAACATATCAGAGTAACAGCATGCCCTCTCTCTCTTTCTCTTTCTTTCCCTCTCTCTCGGTGCATCATTATGTGTGTTTGTAAGATGGATTGTGTGTGTGTGTGTGTGTGTGTGTGTGTATCTGTGTGTGTGTGTGTGTGTGTGTGTGTGTGTGTGTGTGTGTGTGTGAACGAGGCTTTTATGAGTTGACCAGCAGCATCTCCAATGAAATAGACAAATCATAATAAGTAGACATACGTAAAACACAGCTACACAATCAGATTAAACAGACAGCAAACTAGACAGCAAACTCAATTTAATTGATTTCTGTGTTATTTTTATGTTACACTGGCAATCACTGTTAGATCGTAATCATTAGTTGAATTTGCTGCATTTGTACAAATTCTAATATCCTCCACTAAGTTTGCCAGTTGAAAAAGGACCTCATCTCTTCTTGAAGAGATTTCATGCAAAAGGACATTCCAGGTGTGAAATTTAAATGAGAAGACTGACCTTTCCAAGGGCAGACTGATCTCTCCAAAAAATGAATATGCAGAACAATGAGGACTATGGTTCAGAATTCAATCTTCACCTCTCTATTTTTGTCCACTGATTGGTCACTTCTCAGTGAAAGATCTTGTTGGTATTTACCTTGGCAATGAAACACAATGTACTGTACACTGGAATTAGTACTTTTGAATTGTACCTCCCTTGTTCAGTAGTTAAACATATTCCAGTATATTGTAGTCAGTAAAGGTAGTGTGCTCATGAAAATCCATTCAAGATGCCATATCCCTGCATCAGCAGTAGATAGCCTATTTGATAGGACTTTCCCACGCCACATGTCCCCTTCTCCCTGTTTACACCTTGGCAAAAAATGCAAGTATTTTGGTAACAAGCTTGTATCTGTAAAGTATTACAAACACATTTCTAAAAGACATTTTGAGGTGCAAAGCATGTGATAAATCTGGCTGGGTTACAACATCCTATTTTATTATTTACTATTATATTTATTCGAATGTCAATTCATGTCATTTCATAACTGTATATGAACATGTTTATAATGCTTTATGGATTATGGATTGAGACTAAATAAATGTAAGCAGTATTGTATTTTTGTATTTACATAATGCCAAATAAACTACATGAGTTGAATGAAACACTACTGCATGTACTACACAATTGCAGACATGTGATCTGGTGACCAAAGCAACCTCTCGCTCCCACAAATAGCTTGTAGCTTACTGTATGTAACACAGCAGGTATGGCAATACTGTGCAACAATAACAGCATTATTTATTGTTCATTCTGTCACAAACCAAACAGTGTGCTATTTGCCATCAATTTACTGCTATTGAATTGCCATTATATTACCGGGGAACCCTCAAGAAAACAAAGACACCACCACTCTGTAGTTCCCTAAACATCTAATTTCTGTATTAGTGAAATAATTCATTTGTTAGAAAGTACATTTCATAATGAACATATTTACTGCTGGTGTAATTAACCTGATCTGTTCTCAAACATGAGTATACAGTAGTATCATGGGTTTACAGTGCTTTACAAACCGCAACGGTAAAGTAAAATTGCCGCAGATCTTAATCAGTTGAAGATGCTGCAGTGAGGGGTGTCTACCTCTTATTATGCGTCTCTGATTTATTGAAGAGCATTTCTAGCGGGCCTTTGATAGCGCTTTCACAGAGCTTGTTAATGATTATTTAATTGCTCACCCAAATCACAGGGAAAGTGATCAAAGCAGGACAGCCCTGTCGGCTCACAGAGAGCGACACTGATGCCACCATCTCATCGCATTGTCATCCCCTCCCCTTTCTCTCTCTGTCTTTCTCACTCTCTCTCTTTTTCTCTCTCTCTCATTCTCTCTCTCTACGTGGAAGGACAGAACAACTGTTTGACTTTTTTTCTCTACCACACACCTGCTTCTGCTTTGCCAGACTTAATGGCCATGTGCATCATTCCAAATAGGGATGGGTGGTCCTGCTACCTCTTTGTCCACATTGACACAGCAAAGGAGGGCACACCGTAACCCCCTGAGACACCTGAGCTATATCCAAAGCAAGCAAGGTTTTTGTTTTGGCTGTTCACGACTGCAGAGATTTAGACTTTTCTGGGCGCCCATAGTGTCTAGCTTCGCACCTGCCTCTTCATGTGTTGAACAAATAAGTAAGTTTTGTAGCGCGTGCCGAGCAGAGTTAGGGGTGGTGAGACGGATCAATCAGTGTGAAATGAAACACAATTCTTACTCCAGTTGGAGAGTCCTGATGCAAAATTGAAAAGTGAACAGGCCAATACTGGCAATCTGAAAAAGCATGTACTTGGAAATGAGTTCTTTGGAAAGTAATTATCTTGCACAAGCATATTTGTGTGAGAACAGCGTTTTTTGTTTCAGTAGGACTCGGCCAAACTTGTTTGCTCCAATTCCTTGGTCAAAATTCCAGCCCTGCATTTGAATGAGGCCTATCAATTCTGCATTTGTTAGTGCTCCAATTGTAGCTGAAAATGACTTGTATATGGCTTTAATTTCCCATAATATTCTATCATTATATCTATTTCTGCATCTATTTGTCCAGAGTATTTATGTGGTTTGTTTGTAGTCCTAAAGTCTTTAAGATCACAATAAATAAAATTGTTATCTTTACGATTTTGTCATTCTTACAGTTTAGCATGAGAATCGTATTCTGCCATCAAAGTCTACCTGCCCGTCTACTATACATGAATGCTTGAGCAGGTTCAGAGAGCTTTGGTATTGGAGAGATTTGGCTGTGCCGATCGTCTCCTCGGGACTTTCAGAAACTCATAACAGGGTCCAGTGGGCACTGCCAAGCCGCTATGGACTCCATGCCAAGCTCTGCATCTGTCGAGTGTGAAACATCACACATTCCACCGACACCTATGCCACTGCATCCGGCAACAACAACAAAATAAATCTGAAAGCATCTCTTGTCTCCGTCCAAGCCATTCGAGATGATATGCCAAACAGTTGACCCCGAGAGAAAGAGAAAGAGTGTGTGCGCGCACACGAGAGAGAGAGAGAGAGAGAGAGAGAGAGAAATAGAGGAAGCAGATGTGAAAAAGAGGCTGATTTTGTTTTTCAGTGCCCTTACTATGAATACTATATCCACTTTCATTCACATGAAAGACAGGCTTTTTTTGTAGCTCAACACAATCATGGACAGAGGGCCTATGTGGTACATGGTCACTCCAAAATGACTGTTTCCCCTTTGTCCTCGTTTTGTGGGAAGGGGATTCAGTAATTCACTATGGCGGTTCCATTGCAGCAGCAGCAATCATGTCATTCTTTTTCTTTTCTTTCTTTCACTTTTCCCCTAACACCGCCGCTGCAGACTGCCACCATTCATTTCCCTGACATGAGAACATTTTGTCATATATGCGAGTCCGTAGTGGGGAATATGCCCAGAGACTGTGTGTGTGTGTGTGTGTGTGTGTGTGTGTGTCTATGAGTGTGTGTAAGAAAGAGAGCATGCGTCATCTATAGCAAGAGATCGACCTATAACCACACACACACTCATACACACACACACACACACAGCACAAGACAGAAGGAGGCGACAGCACTAGCCACTGGTGTAGGATTATTGATGAATTTAAAGAATGTGGAACTTGACAGCTACCCGGGTGGAGGGGACAGAGGATGAGACACGATGAGTGTTTAAAAAAGACAAACGAAAAAAAAATCTGTCTCACCAGGAAGGAGATTTTAATCGCCGTAACCCACAATGTGGAACACTCAAAATTCTAAATTGCTATAAAAAAGAATCCCATTTATATTCATGCAATGTAAAGAATTAACGAACTTTCAGAAAGGGAATTTAGGTTTCATAGTTACATGCCTGGTTAATAAATCTTCCTATTGTGTGCTGCTATTGGCTGCCTCGAAGCCATCTCATGAATACAATGCCTGACCCTTTTCACAGCTCTCCCAAGACCATTTGACATGAATCAACACATAAAACCAGTGCACTCATGAAGCAAAAGGCAATGAAAGTGTGAACTGCGTGGCACATAATTGCATTTTAATTGATCAATGTAGAGAGAAAGAAAACACCGCTGCCAAACAAGGACATCTTACTCCATCATAAAATTTCATGAATTTTAATGAAATCCTCAAAGCCTTGCTTTCCTTTTTTTTTCCGAGAGAGAAGACGGGTGAAAATGGCCCCCCACACCCCACCCACTGTGATTCTATTATTACGTGCTTATTTGATATAATAGATGGCATCACCACATTCTCTCTGTCCACAAATTGTCCTGATGAATATGAAGCTGGTTTTTAAAAAGGCATCCTGGACACGCCGTTTCCGAGCTGCCGCCGCGGCCCGCACAATGAAGTCAGTACATCAAATAGACATGCAAATGTAACAGGCCGAGATTAAAGCGCACAGAGGCTCGGGTACACATAGTGCTGACTGCGCAAACGCAAACACTTCATTACCTAAGCCCGGAAACAGACATTTTATTTTTGGACTGATATTTATTAAATGTCTGCCAAAGGGGTATGTTTATCTGGAGGGACTTTTGGCTGCCTACGTGTATGAAAGAAAAGACATATGCCCCTGAATAATTCATCTTTAAATGGTCTTTTTCTGTGTTTCAGTTCAAAACACTACTTACTAAGTAGCGAATCTTCTGTTTACACAATGGAGGCACACTAACCTTGTCTATAATGTCCATTTTTGGCTCCAAATAACAGCAGTACTAGAGCTTGTAGTGCTGGTTTAGTTGCTCAGAACTGTTTTAATGCATCTGTTATAGGTCTTTCCACTCTGGTTGACACTAGCAAACTAATGATTAGCACTATGTTAAAATGAGTGCGTGCCTATAGTAAATATTTCTTCATTAAATGATAATGTGGTCTTTCTTGGATGTAGAGATTAATGGACTTTGAAATGAACAGATGTCATATTATCAAGTGAGCTGCAGGAAAGCCTAAGATTGAGCAGCTACATCTCTCTCGCACGCGCATGCGTGCATGCACACACACACACATACACACACTCTGTCACACACATACACACACACACACACACACACACACACACACACACAGACACATACGGTATAGATGACTCCTATTATTCATCATCTTAAACATGCAGTGGAGGTTACAGCTCTGTCCTGGAGTCAGTTTGTGTCTCCCATCTGAATGTCTCGCTCGTCTCTGCCTGACATTAACGCTGCCATTTTGCAATTCCACAGGTGTCACACGCTCACGTCACCCGCACATCTCCCCCCGACCACATCTCTCCCAACGCCACACACTCATCCTGTCGCTTTCACACACCGGGCCTCTATTTGAATCAATATAATTGACAATTTGGCAAGGGGCTGGCAAGGTTAATGTCAGCCTTTACTTTTCCGCAATGTTCCGATTACACACGGCCTACATTGGAGGAGGCCATGTCAGCCAACCAAGAACCTCCAGCCCTCACTCCCTCCCCTTCGCTTTCTCTCCAACCCCCACAAGATGACATATCCTGAGTCATAAAGGATTTACCACAATCACTCGACTTAATAATCTTGCCTCTACAGCGTCTCCTGGCTGATCAGCATGTCAACTGTATTGGGGTGATAAAAGCCACTTGCCCCGGGGGGGACCTGGCTTGCTGAGAGACAGCTCGAATTCGGCTCCCACACCTTGGGTGAAAAACATGGGTGAATTGAAATAGGCAAGCATAAAGTGATTAGGCTATCTTTGTCGAGAGATCTACTCATTTCAAACAATTTCAAGGTCTTTTAGCAATTATACTGCAGGATACATTTTTAAAACTCCTGGAAACAGTGTGGCCCAAGATATCCCAGACGCAGTTAATTCTTAATAGGCGGACGGCCGTAGAGCAGTGCAATATTAAAACAGCAATCAGAGTTATGCTCTCCTCTCTCCTAAACTCTCTCTCTCTCTTTCTATCTCTATGTCTTTCTTTGTTTCCTCTCTTTCTAAATGGGTCACCCTGAACAGAGACCATTCAGACTGATGATCCTGAGTCTCCCTCCAGGCAGGTATCGGTCTACTAGCGCCAACCATTTATACTCGGGTCATTATAATTCCTTCTGCAACCACTCTAGGTGCACCAATGACAAGTATGGTGGCAGTTTTGTTTATTGGGGTGAGTCCGCATGACACTTCACACACACACACACACACACACACACAAGGACACACATATACACACGCACACACAGAGATATATATGCGAGGCCTGGAAATTTTCTGATGAGGGCAAGTTGTTGAAATGGATTGAGGGTGAGGGGGTGAGAGAGTCTTTCCTCTATTTTTTTGTGTGCTATCCGTATGACCCTATACCCAGAAGCCATTGCGCATGCACACTCGGTTCTCCAAATGAAGCATGAAATGACTTATCAATGACGGCTCCTTGTTATAAGAAGCTGCTGTGCAGCCAAGAGTGGTGAAAGTATTGAAAATTAATTGTTTCTTAATGTGCCCGTCTTCGCGGGGCCGCCATTGCAAAGCCAAGCGCCATTAATGTGTGCAATTAGCCATCCAACATCTCCCTCTTTCACTGCTGGTCACTGTAATGTAGAAAATTGATTATCTTGTCGCACATTTACCTCTGCTGGTTCGGAGTGATGATAATGTTAAGTATTATGACTGCACCGGAGAATAGATTAAACTAAGCAAAATCACCCCAGAATCCCCTCTGCCGATCTGTTTCATGGGCTAGGCATATAGTACTGTATATTGTTTTAACACTTCTCTTATTGTGACGTTCCAGCAACAAAAATAAATCATAACCCTTTTTTTTACGCTCTGACATTTTTCAATTCCTTTGTGCTGTTATAAATTTTAATATACACACAGACACAACTCATGCAAAGGACTTTTATCTTAAATATTCCAACTTTTCCCATTCATGTCTGGAGATCCTGCAGCTTAGGAAGAGACGGGATGAAAAAACCGAGTCTTTTTTCCCCTCCAGACAGTCTATGGGGCCGTGCTGACGACGATGACATTAAGGAAGATTGAAAAGCATTATCTGGGAGCACAGAGACCGCTGCCTATTCAGCCAGGGTGAGCAGTTCCCAGCACTGAGATGGTACAAAAGAACACACTTGAAGCTCAATGCTAAGGAACAACGGCCTTGCACAGGATCCAGATGCATCCAATACGCACACATAAACACACACACATAAATAAACAAAGACACACACATAACACACTCAGACAAATGAACAAAAAAGGATAGTCTCTGACTTTGAATCAAACCCAACAAGGCCCCTATTGTCTGCAAAACTCTAATATTTTCTAGTCTGACTGCCCAGTTCTGACAATATTCAATGTTTGTTGCACTTTTTTTTAAGTCTGTGCACACACAGACACACAAACACACACATACTCTACACACGCACATAACAATAGTAGGTCATTCCCACATGTTGTGTGTCAGTAATGACTTTGAGGTCACAAACAAACCAACTGTGGTAACTTTTAAGAACAACAACAAAAACCTACAGTACCCATAACCACAAAAAAATAATTATAAAACACACTATGGAAAATGTCACATCAAATTACTCCCCACACCAGAGACCCAATTGCCATAGTTCGCTAGTGACCTGCGCTGGGATTGGCTGGAGCAGGCCGCTTTTTTTGTTGCAGTAGGATTAGCCTGCTGTTGCAGTGGGATTAGGCTGTCCTCGCTGTGGAGCAACACTATCCAGGTATGAAGAAATCAATAAGACGCATATCATTTCATTCAACGGGAGCCCTCATTGAGCCTTTCACTAGCGCTGTCTGAGTGAAAAGGGCTGTTTTCTTATCAGATTTGGGAAAGTTTGCAGACACGAGACGTCTAATCCTTTTGTTTCAACAGCCCACTTTTCATTTCCAAAGAGAGGATAGGCGAGATAATGAGCTTTTCCATGCAAAAAAATCGACCACTATGCATATATTTTTACACTAATCAGCAAAGTGTAAAAAGCTGTCTCCTACAGAGACTGCTCAACCTAATCTAATTAGAATGTATTAAACTGTGCTCAAGTTCAAGGACGTCAATGGCTACAGTTAGTGACACTGTAGGTGCTATTTAAAGAGGCACTCAGTAAGTCTGTTTTTTAACCCTGCATTAAATGCCACAAACCTGTAGGGGGCGCTCTGTACAGTTAACTGTATTGCTGTAGTGTACACTCCCTCAGAAGTTGGAGGTTCCGTATTCACTACACAGGACTGTACAGCGGTGCGCTCAATCGCCGTTTGCTACACAACAGACCAGTCTAACAGAAAAAATGATTTCTAAGCGATTTTATGACCACAAAAATGGTCGCATAAACTTACTGAGTGCCTATTTAAGGCTTTTTTCTGTATCACGCAAGAATATTCGCTGTTGCATATTAAAAAAAGGTTAAACAATATAAACAAGATATACAAAATGCCACAAATAAAAGCTACTTTCATTACTACCTAAATTGCAACCTTATTACCGGTATAACCTCTAACTTTAACCCTAAGCATCACAGAATTGGCATGCCATATTTTCCAGCAGTCGGAAAATAAATAAAAAAATCTTCCCTCATTTTGCTGTAGACATTTAAGCTTGGATGCTGACTTCATCTGATGTTTTATTAACGAGGCTGTGCTTTATAAGTATACAAGTGAGTAATTAACATTATTCAACATGATGGTAATTCCATAACTAAATGGTTTACCATGAAAGCCGCAGTACTTTTCAATTCAGTTTATGAAATATAAAATGTTATAAATATGCAGCAAAACTGAGACAGTTCTCATCATAAATGTGTCCATGGCTGCGTAAGTATTAGTGAGATGAGACATTTTATTCTGGCATAACTACAGTATGTGACAAAATGACTGCAAGCATAGGTGCAGCACAAACACGCTGATGACTTTCAAGTGAGTTAAACTGATTCGTCCCTGCAAATTTGAGGTGAACCTCATTCCACAACAGATTTTTCCAGATTTTTAAGAAACCTCATTATGGACCGTATGTAATCACTCCCTCCGCAATGCAATGCAATGCAATGCTAGACATGTTTTTAGTTAGATAATATCCATCCAATTTCCAATATTCACAGACAACTGAGTTACCGAAATATGACACAAGAATACTAAAATTCTGTCCTCTGTGTGCATCAAGTGGAAAAACGTGAAGTGAGAAAAGGGCTAAGTCATGTGGCCAACAAGTCAGCCCAACAGGGGCTCTCCTGGTTGATGATAGTGGCACCTCCAGAAGAGGGGGATGACTGTGCAGCAGGCGGCTTGGATCCTATCTCACAACTTGTTTGTTTAGCACTCGGAGTTGGAAAAAAAGTGCCACGTTTAAGTTGTTAGCGTCCATGCTAATGATTGAGGTTCCAGTCCCTCTTCCTTCATAGGGAGATTCCTGAAGGAGTTATCACAACAGCTTCAGCATGCCAAAAGGCTTCGCTAAGCAGTTTACATCTTGGGTTGCCAGATATATCCAGGGACCATTTTAATCATTGATTTCCATACAACATGTTAAACAAATTAAGGCCGCCTTTACAGTATGACTGTGCAAGGCTCTTACAGAGTAATCCAACACAGAAAAGCTACTGGGGTGTGAAGGCATATTGACCTGGTCTGAAACCCACAGCCAGAGAAAAAAGGACTAGAACAAGATGTGTGATAGATAAATAGATAGGTGGATATTTTTATTATCCTGTAGAAAAGTCAGCCCCATTACTAACGTGAGAAGAAAAGATCTGCAGCTTCAACAACCTTTCTGTCCTCCAACCTTGCCTACGGAGATAAAATAATAGCAATAAACCATCTATAGTTAACACTGCCATTGAAGGACTATCACTTATAAAAAAAAAAGATCACATGCCACTGACACCAGAGTCAGGAACAATGCTGCTGTATGCAAAACACTACTTCATATTTCTCTTTTGTTTAAAGGTCTATTAAAGAGAACCCAAACATTTTAGAAGTCTACCCCTGAAGCGCCTGCACTTCAAAGGGAAACTGTGCATCACCATATGAAAGGTCCTCTGCGAGGCTGAGCAGAGGTTTGGAGTAGGATTATAATTATTGTGACGTCTACAGACCATAATATTTGTGCAACGCCAAAAAGGAAATGTTGCAAGGCTCCGCACAGCTCGCCTGCTTCCACTGCTGGTTATGGAAGTTGGCAGAGAACCTATTTTAAGTAAGTAGGTCAATATAGGACGTGGGTATGATTTCTGCTGCAGACTAGTCCTGTAATTCAGTCACATCTAAACACTTCAACCGGTCTAAGTAGGTCTCCCGATGTTATAAATCCACTAAATGCAATTAGGTGAATTCATTGCCGAGTTCTCAATAGATCTAATCTGCCGAGGCACTGACAGGGAGGACCGGGCAAGATTTCAGATATGCCAGACAGTGTACCTCCACTGGAGTGCACTAAAATAACAGTGAAAACCCCTCTGATTTATCTAAAACTAGCAATGCATCACATATAATTTGCAGAATTGCTGTAAATACAAAGCAATATTTCTGCTCAGCTAGTTTAAAAACATCGATTTTTTTTCAGTAATAAGATATTATTTAGCATAAAAAAAAAAAAAAAAAAACAGTTGACTCCTTGGGTTGGTTACACTAATTCCTGCAAAATGCAAAACAATCACATAAGCTCCCAAAAGTCTGAACAATGTTACCCCTTTAAGTCCTTCCCTTGTCGTCCTAATGCACCATGATGGCTAAACAGCTCAAATTAATGAGACCCAGTCGCTTCACGACATCACTTTATTCATAAGTTAATGCAAAATGTAATAGTCTCATTTGAAGTTGGAGCCATCAGCACTTCTGGTGTCGGGTGGGCATTCCAAAGAGACGGGATTCATTATATGACTTTTTAAATAATTCAGTCCACATTCCTGTGACCCTTACAGTGACTTCGTTCCCACTCTCTCCCAGTCTTTCCTTCCTTCAACCCCCCCACACCCCAGCTCTTTCTCTCTTCCTCAGCTAACCGCTAATGTATAAACCCATAAAACCTGGTTCTTTTACATTAAGCCCCTTCAAAGTGACCCTCTGAGGGATCTGTCTCAAATCTGATTCATCCCCTTCCCCACTCAACTCCCAAGGCCTCCAATACCCCCTTCCCTCTTCTAGGCTCCTCTCCTCCTCCTCTCTTCTCTTACTCTCCTCCTCTCAGCTTCTCCACCCCCTCTGCAGCCCTACCATCTCTCCCCAGTCCAGATCCCCAGCTTTCATTCGCCACGCAAAATGTGCAAAATCAGAGACTTGGGGGAGTCTCGGCTGAGGACAAATCAATTGGACCCCCCCCCCACTCCCCTCCCCCCCCCCCCCCCCCCCCCTCCCTGCTCCCCTTCCCCGCTTCCCTTCTCTGTCCACCCCACTCTTTTCCCTCTCACTTCTATTTTCTTCTAAATTTGGAACCGCACGTACATTCCCTTGGTGTTTCTCTCTTTTACCCTCTCTTTCGATCTCCCTCTCTCAGCACTGACCAACACACACACACACACACACACACACATCTCTCTTCCTTTGCTGCCTTACTGCTCCCATTCCCTCCCCCTCCAAACTAATCTGGTCATTTGAATGATTAATAATACACAGGCCAAACACTTACTACGCCAGGAAGCATGAATCAAGTGGCATCTGCAGGGCCTTGTTTGAATCTGAGACCCACCCGAACTCGATAACCCTTCCATTCTAGCACATTTGTCCCACTCTTATTGCGGGTCTCTGAGGTCTCTGCTATTGTGAGACTTACAAAGAGCTCTGAATCAATTCACACAGGGCTCTTCTGGTGTCTTTAGTTCTGGCAAAAAATGTTGCATCATGTGGTTTATCTTTTAATCCAACAGTTCCTGTCCTCGTGTTCTCTTTATCTTTCCCTGTCTCTCTCTGGCTCTCTGTATGCATGTCTCTCTCTCTTTCTCCTTCTCTCTTTTACATGTTTACTCTCTTTTACATAGTTGCCATACCAAAACATATAGCCAGTGCATTTGCAATGAAAATACATCAAATGGTTATATTCTTTAAAATTACTATAATTTATATTTAGATTTAATGAAACGGTGGCTTGGACTGATTATTTGAAATAAAAGTACACATGCCTGACATAACATATTACAGCATAGTGGATACCATCAAGTACTTAACCTGAAACTAAAATCTAAGCTAGGAAGCATTGGCTTATATCATAATGGGAATAGGTATCATGCCTCTACAGTTTAACTATTAAATATACAGTACAGTATTCATATGCCCCATGTTCCCCTTAATGGGATCCTGATAGTCAAATTAAAGAAACAGTCTAGAAGAGAAAGAAGTCTATCAAATTGGGAAAATAGGGTACGTAGGCACTCATGCAAATACATAATTAAATAAACCTAAACTTGGAGAAAAAATCTTATTCACATTTTCTTGTTACTAGGCAACTGACTTTAAGAATGTGCATTCTATCTCTCCACTGCATGAAAAGAGCGGCTTAAGAAAAAGAAGGCTTCTCTCATCAATGTTTTCTTTTTCGCCTTCTTTCCTTTTCTCTTTCTCTCTGCCTTAGCTTGTTTGTGGGGGATAGATGACAGAGAATGCAAGCCATAGATCAGACCATAAAAAAACAAGAAGGTCGAGCAGAAAGTACGTTTCTGTTCTTCTTCTTCCTCTTTCTCCTCTCCCTGCTCTTCTTTTTAAGGGAAAGCTTAAGTCGATTGAGAGGCGACAACCCAGTTCTGGGGGTGATGTGACTGGAATGGTGAGTAGCTGTCTTCTTTTGGGTGGAAGGGCCAATAAACAGTGGGTGTTTTTGGGGGGGGGGGGGGGAGAGGCGTGCTGCGGTGCAGATGAGCAGAGAGGAGAGAGGGGAAGTTTGGAGAGAACCAGACTGACTGACATTATAAGCCCCCCTCCTCCTGTTTGCTTTTTTTTTCTCTTTTGCCTGTGCTCTTCTTCCAACCCCACCTCAATGACCAACATTCTCCCTCCCCCCACAAATATGCCGTGGACACACTGGACCTTTTATTTGTATCTCAAATATAAATGAGCACTCTCTCTCTCTCTCTCTTTCTTACACTCTCTCACTTTCTTTATATATATCTCTCTCTTACACTCTCTCACTTTCTTTCTCTCTCTCTCTCTCTTCCTCTCTCTTTTACGCACTCTCTCTCTCTCTCTCTCTCTCTCTCTCTGGCACAACCAAAGCCAGTAAACCATACTGTGCCCTATTAACTGCTAGTGAGGCACAGAGAAAGAAAAGAGGCCATTGATCAAGAAAACATTGAGTGTATGATGGTATGGCGCCTGCAGTCAATCCTTATTGACAGGGCTTCAGTTGAACCACCAGTTCCAAAATGTTCACATAACCTTCAAAAGCTAGAAACACGTTCTTTATGTTCAAAAATACTCACTCTCAAAGATTACTTTAACAATAGCGCAACACCCAGCGCTTTCTCTTTCTCTAGCTTTGAGTTGCGGTAGTGGTGGGCAAGTCCATGTCTGCTGGGAAAAGGATTGGTTTTGTTTCTGCTTTGTTGAACTGATTCTGTTTCACATGGACGTGTGAGTCATAGCTCCACGGATTGTGGAGGTCTAGATCCAACTCGCCATTATGTCTATCCGCGGATTGCACTGGAATGCTAAGGCAGAACAGCGTGTTGTTTTCCTATTTACTTGTGCGGAAAGGGACTAGAGCCATGTGCCCATAGACGTAACAAACACTGCCATCGCCCAGCCAAACAGGAGATTGTGTGTATGTGTGTGTGTGTGTGTCTGTGGGTGTGTGTTTCTGCAAGAGAAAGTAAAAGAAAAAAATCTGTGTCTGTGTGTGTGTATGTATGTGTGTGTGTGTGTGTGTGTGTGTGTGTGTGTGTGTTTGTGTGTGTGTGTGTGAGGGTGTTTGTCAAGCTCAGTTCTATTCAGCCAGAGTAAAGAAAACTCATGACAATGCCACCCACCTTGTTTGGGACGTGATGGCTCTCTGCATGACAGATAAGCGTGACATGAAATGCATCTGAATAATGCAGGCAGCCCCCCTTCCTAATTCACACACACACACACACACACACACACACACACACACACACACATGGACATATACACACACTCTTACAAACACCAGACCAGACATGGGCTTCGGTGTGCTCAGACCCTCAAGTTGGCAAATTCTCTTCAATAAATAAATAAACAGAATTTTCAACAAAATGGGGTGGCCGGTGTGGTGCAGCTGGCTATGTTGGTGTTTGTGAGGGCATGAAAGTGTGTGTTTGCGTGAGCGTTTGTCTGTGTTTGCCTGTCTGAGTCTCTTCCCTTGCTTACACAAGGGATCTCAATTTATTTCATCTTCCGATGTGAAGGGCTGTCAATGCAGCAGGCTGATTCCCTCTACGGCCATCTTTAAAAAAAAAAAAAAAAGAAAAAAAAGAAAAAAGTGAGAGACAGAAAAAAAACATTAATCAAAATTAGCACTCTGACAGTCTGTCAAAACATTGTGGGTGAAGTATGATAAATGCTCCCCTGGGTCCGTCCATAATGACACGTCTTTCTGCAATGACATAGGGCCACAGATGCCCACGCTGTGTTGGTATCTGTGCGAGAAGTTAAAACGGGGACACACACAGGAAAATCACAAAAGGTGACCCCCAACCACCGTACGTCTACAAGCTCAGACCCTGGATGCCATCCAATCAATGTCTTTAGCCTCGAAAATGTCAACAGCTCGACTAGAATCTACTTGGGATATTTAGTTGCAGAGAGAGAGAGAGAGAGAGAGAGAGAGAGAGAGAGAGAGAGGCATCCCTTTGTCTTCAGACATGGGACAGAGAAAAATACATAACATAGAAGAAAATCAGACATTTAGAAATTCCATCATTGATACGAGGAGATGGTACAGATCAGAACGTCAGATTTTTCAGACCTCTGCGTTAACTAATCTAATTGAGCTTAAGTTAAGTTAAACGCCATTATCGAGATGCCTGTAGGCCACATTTCAAAGCTGGCAAGACTGTCAATAAACAAGATGAGTCCAAAGCAGTGACATTCAGCAGAGAGGTCGGGGGAATATTGAACTGCCTTTGCTTTTTTGAATCTGCAATCCCGACAGTACACAGCATATGTAATCAGGGTTTGAACTTTTCAAATCAGACCCCCGCTATCTTTGAAATGCAGCAAGCCACATGGCAGCGGTGGGTTGGCATGGAGGATGTTATTGATGAGCAACTCCATTGAAAGCCGAGGTGACGGCAGACAATGTAATAGCATCAGTGTGTTTTCTGAGCTGAAAGAGTCGTTTGATGATGGATTATACGTTAGTTGGTGAGTTGTTATCGTACAGAGCAGATGGAGGATAAATGACAATAGTCAATATTGATATATGACACATATGAAAACAGGAAGACTGAATATAGCCAGACTGAAAATGAGCTGACAACTAACAAAATTATAATGAGATACCAACAGAAGCATGTGGTAAAATGTTTAACGATTGGTTCACAGTGGCTATAATTTAAAAAATACATAATTGTACAAGCATGCAATACAGACCCCAAATGTTGTGTCTAATAATTTCTTAGCCAAAAGATTGTGGTATTTTCTGGCTTTAAAAACGACAGATTTTATTTTTCCTCTCAACCATGTATTTTTGTAATTATGTCTACTGTGTGTGTGTTGTGTGTGTGTGTCTGTGTGTGTGTGTGTGTATGTGTGTGTGTGTTTTTGTATGTACTGTATGTGTGTGAGCATGTACATGTATTTTCTTATGCTGTGAACTGTGATATTGGGTCACCGTTGGCCAGGACCAGGTGGAGACTCGGGGCGGAGCCTGTGGGGCGAGTGCCAAGCTCATGCGCTCCAGCGCTCCAGCTCCGCCGCACTCGAGTGGAAGCACAGCGCAGCAGAGACGCACACACACACGCACACACACATACAAGCCGCAAACGCAGCCATGGCTTGAGCCTGAGCCCAGCCAGCAGGGAGACAGGAACCACTGGTGACTCAGGTGTGGAGAGAGATGTGTGTGTGTGTGTGTGGGTGGGTGTATGTGTGTGTGTGTATGTGTGTATATGTGTATGTGTGTGTATGTGTGTGTGTGTGTTTGTGTGTGTGTGTGTGTGCCATGTGGGGCAAGGGGGGACTCAAACAGTCACCGTGACATCACCAAATGCCAGGGGAGATTCTAATTATAGGGCATGCAGGGAGGATGGAAAAGAGAGGAATAATTGCAGGGAAAAGGTAAAAATGGCAGTAATTATGATAAATACCTACAGTACAAACTTTTTTCCCCTCCTCCATTACTTCTGTAATAGCATGAATAAGCAAGCAGCTTCACTCTAGACGTGGAGTTTATTGCACATTGACTATGTTCTCTGTAGATGACCCAGGGGCCAGTCTGGGTTTACCAACCTAAATGTCAGTAGTACTTAGCTGCTTAGCTACAATGAAGTAAAATAAAACCAGACCGGTATAAAATGAAATTCAAATGTCCATCTAGTCAATTGTTTTCTATTGATTCGTGTGCATTCGATATGTGTTATGAAGTAATTAAGTGAGACTTTCAAAGGCTTTGCTAGTCAATATTTTTAACTGCTCATACATTAAAACAAATGAACTTTTACAGCCAATCAATAATCACGGCATAGGAATGGACTGAGACTTGTAACCTAGAGGCTCCAACTGACGGGGTAAAGAAATCAATGGCTGATATCAACCATTCTTCAGCCTTTCAGACACTTTCACTGACACGGAGGAACGCAAGTCACATCCCCGTCATTCAGCCTATGGTTCCTGTTAGAGTACCCTGAATTTAATGATTTTCATCACAACCTGGCAGGATGGCTTGGACTTATTTAGCTGCAATCGTTTCCATGGAAACCAAAGAGAATTCACTTAATCATGTAAACAAGTGACTAGCATTCTGTGACACATTGCTTTACATTTACATATCTGGCATTATCCACCACACATATGTATGTTCCATGAAAAACAACAGCCACTTAATATAATAACTTAAAGCAGGGGTCTTCAACCTTTTTCAGCTCAAGGACCCCTTGGCTGTGAGAAAGACTGAGCACGGACCCCCACACCTATGGAGTAAGATTGCTGTCAAAATATTTGTGTCCATATATTTGATACACTTGCGTATTTAGTTGTGCATAAAATAAACATTTGTGAGTTCTCAAATGAGTTCAATCATGCATAAAATATACAAATTCAAAAATTACAAGTACGAAATCAAAATTTCAATACGCCTCTCAATATTATGGATATGACTTTGCACACGTTACTCAACTGTCAAAATACGTCATTGCCCCATTCCAGGGTGCTTGCTCTTCTTCCAAATTAAAATTCCAAACATTTTCCAGACTTTTTTACAACTTACTGTAACTCGCCCCCCAAGACCTTGACTTTATATACTTGTATACTTGTATGCAAGCCTGCACTTGTATGCAGCCTACTTCATTGGTTGAGACTGTACCAATTGTGTTAATTTGAAATGTAAGTGACCAGGAAGTGTACCTTCCTATTTCTCATTTCACAATGCCTTTGAACATACTGTAAAATTCTACCATACATTTTGTTTCCACACTTTATTAAGACTTTCACACAAAATTCAAGACTTTTCAAGGTCTGGAAAACAGTGTTTTAAAATTCCATACTTATTAAGACTTTCAAGACTTGCGCAAGCACCCTGCATTCACAGGCATTACTTGTTGAGAAAAACGTTTTGACAGCTATCTTACTCCATACACACCTGGCCCACCTCAAATCCTGCCGTCATTTGGACCGTCAGTTATGAGTGCCTACATGCACGCACGCGAGCACACACACGAACGCACACATTCTAAACAGGTGTTATTATTAACAGGGGGGTAACAACTCGTTTTACATAGTTGCATAAATTCGCCCTATAAAAGAATGAATGTCACAAGGGTTAACTAGCTGGATATATTCAGCTAAATTCAGGCAAAGCTTCATTAGCTCAAACTGATACAGACAGATAGTCTCTACCTCTTGTGTAAATATAATTTCGTCTTTCAGAAGGAAACACATGGGATTATCGTTATCGTTATTTTGTGATGGAACGTTGGATGAATGAATTCGCGCAGAACGCCTTGAAGCGCAAAGCAAAGCAAAGCAAAGCAAAACATCACACAGAACAAATAACCCGCAAAGTTCAGGGTCCATCAGTCCCGACACTGAACAGACGAATCAAACGTAATTTATCTCCAGGATGAGTTTGCTGAATACGAAGCTATTCAACTAAAACGCACGGGGGGAAGTGTTCTTTAATCGCGATGATCCAACTCAAATAAAAAAAAAAATCACAAAGGTCACATTTTCTTAGTGAGAGCACTGAACCTGGTGAGTGGAACAGAGCTTCTCTATTCTAAAACTGATGGAATTTTCAAGGCAATGTCACATCAGGCTCAGGCTGAAGCGGTGACCTGTATTTGTACATTTATGAATGCTAATGTGTTTTGGCATAGGTTAGCAAAATGTTACGCAGGGATCACATGATCACATGCATGATTCATGGGTAGCCTACAATGTGTTATTTAAAAACGAATATGAAGCAATTTTCTTTTGAACATTATGTTAACTATGACAAATTTTATTTTTTGGAAGAGAAAAAAAAATACTTAATATTTTCGCGGACCCCCTGCAGTACCTCCGCGGACCCCCTAGGGGTCGCGGACCCCCGGTTGAAGACCCCTGACTTAAAGTATTCTTTTGATTACTCATGACTTAAAACAACCGTGTGGGTCGGTTCTTCAGGATGGCTGGGAATGCACACTGATGTTGGGCCTTTAAAATGGACCTAATTGATTCTACTTTCGATAGCCAATTGAAGAGGAATGTTCGACCTGACATTTCTGTTGTCAACTGTCACTGTAACTCACAGACAACTGGCCGCCTGACGATTAAACCGGATTAACCCACAACCTGAACAAGGTGATTTGACTGAGCCATAAGAGACATCATAGCACCAAGTGCCTTCACTCTAGTGGCGGGAATTGATTTTATCAACAGTGGTGACCTTATCCATTGTGCTTATTGGGCCGATTCTTTATCAATACCTTATTGTTTAGAATGCAGTCTACACAGGTCGCATAGTCCTAATATATTGCATATACTACTCCGAACAGGTCATTACATTTAGGTGACCATGACCATGGCCACAGGGTGGTGTTTCATTCACTATGAAGCTGGTACAATGACCTGTAAAACAGCACAAAGTACCTAAATGAAATTATTCCTTACATTTTTTTAAAGATATTTTTTTAGCCCTTTTTGACTTTAATCGGATAGGTCAGTAAAGAAAATGTAAGGAAACATGTGGGAGAGAGAGATGGGATAAGATTGGGAAATGACCTCGTATCGGACTCGAACCTGGGTCTCCAGATTTATGGTACTGTTTGGCGCCTTTGCCAACTGAACCCCGGCAACCCCAAATCATTCCTTAAATTTGATGCAAGTGACTGCAAAGTCCCAGTCAGAATGACACAAAACATGGAAACAAGGGAAAAGTGCTCTCTCTATGTGGTTCACAGCCACAGGCTCATCACGCTACCCACGTGGTGGTGGGCCATGGGAAAGTGTGTGTCTGTGTCACATCAGTATGCGCGGCTTGAGGAGCTGTTAGTTAGACCACGTTGAGTAGCCGTGGGTAAACATCATGGCGGCACACCGCGGGACGACGCCCAATTAAGACAAGAGTGGTGTGTGCTACTCTGTTATAAATGACATCATCCATTCTGAAGCCACATCAAGACCCTGCGGAGTTGCTTGATGTATAGTTTCTCAAGCAGACGGGGAGAGAGAGAGAGCAACAGAGAATACTAATACTTGCTGTACTATACAGGATATACTGCTTTGGTTTACAGTCATGCCAATGAAGCTCACTGAATTGAATGGAATTGAATTGAGAGAGAGAGAGAGAGAGAAAGAGAGACAGAGAGAGAGAGAGAGAGAGAGAGAGAGAATAGGTAAACAGATCCCAATGCACACATGGTGTCATGTTTTCTCATTTGCTGTATGTTAACAAGTCTGGACTGATCAGGAGCCTTAATATTGCATGTGTGCACACAAGACAATCCATATCAAGAGCAATGGCGTATAAAGGCAGCTTGGCATGTCAGGTTTGCATTCTCATTTACATTAAAGATTCAAACAGTACCCTTTTCCAGTATTCCGTGTTACATTGTCACTTGTGATGTCCTGCAAGCGCTTCTGAGTGTGTCTAGCCGGTGCATCACACCATCACACATCAGACTTAGAGAAATGGAAATGCCAGCCCTGCACTCTGTCTCGCTGCCATGCTCTGCTCTTGAGTCTGATTTTTGCCTGATAAACATGCAAAAGCTCTAATTAATGTCATTTCATTTGCCAGGTCGCCTTGATGCATTTGTGTATGAGTCTGTGTATGTTTGTCTGCCTGTTTTGGTGTGTGTCCCTCTCTTAGCTAATCCATCACGGCCCATATCTCTCACCTCGCCTGTCAGTAATCCCATCTCAGATTGATTTTTAACACCCCTTTCTTCTAGTGTATTGTATGTGGCCAATTTCGCATCAAAGCATTACAAACACAGCCCATTCCTATTAAAGAGGTCATTATTAATGTATCCTCATAACCAGGGGCACACGGGGGATGAGAGAAGGCCTGCCAATATCATTTGCCTGGCAGGGGGAAGATTATTCTGCCGCCGTTTCCATTTCTGGACACATTGTGATTCATTATTTATCGTCGTCGAGGAGGAATGGAAGGAAAAACAGTTATCTCTCAGCTGTGCCAGTAAGCCTTGCGTAAGTCCTGCAGTGCAGACAGGCCAAGTACATACGCAGTACGACAGACACAATGTCACAGAACGTAAAGTGAATGGGGAAAGTATGTACGTGTAGCCTGAGATCCAGAGAAAGTGTGTGCTGTTTTGACCACAGTCACAACGAATTCACCAAGCTAGTCACGACGCTGGTTCTTACTACTGGCATACCAATGTGAGGGGGAGGGTAAAGCTTTCTTCTGTTCGGTGTAGCGTTGCCCTAAAAAAGTAAAAGATGTAGAAAAAAGACTAATGTAGGCTGTGTTTAAAGGAGAAATCTGGTGTTGATCAGTCTAGCCCTGTCACTGAACCACAATGTCACTGAACAAACCAATAAATAATGTTGACTGAAAGGGGCATAGCAACATGAAACTGAAAGGGCATTCCAAGTGTACAGTTCTTCCTTCACACAATGTTAGTTAGCTTCAGTAGCTTCTATCATTTTTTTTAGTTTTTTTCCTAAAGACAACACTTCGAACCTCAAAGGACATTGGACAAATTCCTGTTGGATTTTTCCTTAAAGAGATTGGTTTTTAACACATTGAGTCCCTTTCACAGGTTGTCTAAAATATAATAAAGTGGTTGACATCGAAATTTTGACAATTGCTTCTGTCTTGGCTTTTTGGGAAATGTAGAATCGCCTCTGCCTGCCTTCAAAACGGCTAGCAATGGGCATGTGTTGTTTCCATCCTTAAAACACTGGTTTTAAAAAAGTGCTACTCACCATGTGGTTAGTGGTGCTCAATGATGTTCCAAAACATGTATCATAACGAAATAAAGCTTCCGTCATGTTTTATTTGGCACTTTGTTTATATGAAGGAGCAAATAGATCCCTATGGGACTTACAAAATGGCAAATAAAACATGACAGAAACTGTATTTTGCTACGATACTTGGGTTGGAAAATCAGCAAATGCCACTAATCACTCCATGAGTAGCTCTTTTTTAAAACCAGTGTTTAAAGGATAGAAACAACAAATGCCCATTGCTAGCCATTTTAAAGGCAGGCAGAAGCGATTCTACATTTCCCATATAGCCGAGACAGGAGCAATCATTAAGATTTTGGTGTCAACCACTTTATTTCATTTTAGACAACCTGTGAAAGGGGCTCAATGTGTTAAAAACCGAACTATCCCTTTAACCATTTAAACAATTGCAGTAGGCTAGCTACCAAAAGTGGCAGGGCTAAATTCATATAAAGGAATAATGATGAATACACTTCGTAGACAAAAACTACATTCTTCAGTGGGGTGTGAATATTCAGAGCCGAATACCTCTTACATCTCTTCACTGAAGTGACTTGACCTCACTTGCACATATATGCAAAATGTATTAGTCATTTCGCTGAATATGAGCCACACCACAAGACAGTGTGTTATGTGTGTCCCCATGCAGTTTATTAAACATGACATATAATAAAACACAATCAGTTTGGCAAAATGCACTGCATTTAAAATCCTCCTGCTGCTCCATCTGTTATAACTGAAGATATTTGGCACAATCAATGTATTACGGTACTATCTGTAAAGTAAATATCTAACGAGACCAGAACGAGACCAGTGCTTACTGAGTGCTTCCAGCTATATCCAATTATATGAATTTTGTAGGCTTCAGGTCTAGTGAATGTAATGCTTTCTGCTCTGCTGAATGAACTCCACATGCCAAAGCAGGACCGCTTCATTGATGTCAATGCCACCATGGTGAATATGGAATTGTAAGAAAGCTAAGTTTTAAAAAGGACCTTGTGATTGCATACATGCTTGACCTTAACACTGAGACAAAATATGATCTTCATAGAAAGGCACACCTCACTGGCATTTAACTCTGATCACTGTGTTGATTAGCGGAAGCTAATTTGTGTCTGTCTGAGTGGAGTCCTTGCAATTTGTGTGTGTGTGTGTGTGTGTGGAAGTTTTTATGTGTCCCTGAAAGGCCAGAGACCGCAAGATTGAAGGATTCATATGCTTCAGTGACCAGAGCTTCCTGGGCAGATGCTGAGCTTGATCCAGCAGTTTTTTCACCCAATAAAGGTGCTGTTTTTTTATCTGTCTTTTCTCAGTCTTGTCAGCATAAGTCTTTGTATGCATGTCAGTCATTACCAGAAGTTGTTATTGACGTCAATGTAGAGGAAATAGAAATTAGATGCCACAGAAGGTGTGAAGTGGACAGAGAGGCAGATGGGCAGACAGAGACAAACAAACAGACAAACAGCAGCCCAAGGCAAAGAGACAGACAGACAGACATTGCAGCCTTTTGCTTATTGCTTGCAATGTGAGGAAGTGTACAAAGACAAAAAGAGAGACAGAAAGACTGACAGACTAGGAGACAGAAAGATGGACGGGCGGAGAGGCAGAAAGCCATGGAGGGCATGTTAAGGTGAAGGTGTGGGTTAGAACAAAGCCATGGGGGCGCTGTGGCTTCCATCAAATTTAAGGAGAGGTGAGAGAGAAGAGGGGAGGAGAGGAGAGGAGAGGAGAGAGAGGATAGAAGAGTGGGCTTTGACTGTAGGCTGGAGTCAGGTTTTGAATAATTAACAGGGGAGGGTTTTTTTTTTTTTTTGCTCTTTCCCCACTCCTTTCTAAAGAGGCAGGTGGTATTCATTTGACATAGACACAGTCTAAATTTGACAGGCTCTGCCTACCATAGGCACTGGGTTTCACTCAACTCAAATCTTACTCTCACATGTTTGTTTCGCAGAGTCAAATTATCATGGTCCCGATATCCCCTTTGAACGCCCAACAACCTTGCCAGGCGATGACAGTACAAATAAGTCAGTATACTGTACCCTATTTTCTTCAGCCACATCAAGGCCCCCTTCAAACAAGCTTAAATAAATTATTTATTTATTACATTTTTTTTTTACTCGCTGCAGTGTAGACTTACTGACATTTTTAAAAAAGCCTCCAAACCGATTGGGAAAAAACACAACACCGAGCGAAAAGACCAAAGATCTTTCATCTAGCTTGAGGAGTAAACAAGGCAGTGAGGCCCACACATGTTTTTAAGAGCAAATCTGTGAAAGCTATCGATTCCCCGACAGGGAAACCTTTCCTACCATCTGCCACCCCCTTTTTCTTCCCTCGCTCTCTCTCTCTCTCTATTTCACCACGTCACCACCACCTTGCCCAGGCTATGTACGAATGAGCACCAATAAGGCGCAATTCATTAACCTCCATCAGCCACACTTAACTGCTGTGCTGGCAACATATGCCACAGCTAATCTTACTCTGAGAAAGGCTTCTTTTTTCCTTAAGTCTGCCCATAAGCAATGCAAATCATAGGGGGGAGGAAGACACTCTGGAGGGTGCAAAATGCAATGCTAAATGGAGGGTGAAATTCACCTCTAGGAGGCTGAGGAAAAGGGAAACAGCTATTGTGACGCAGGCCGTAATGGGGTCGAACGGAGGCACGTATACTTTGCACGGGCCCGCTGGGATGTGCCCTGGCCTGGCATGTGAGCAATCTGTGATTAAATCAATGGTTTATGCGAGTGTGTGGCCGGCCACCAACCCACCCCTGACCCCGCGGCTTCACTGTAACACAGCCACTGAGGGGGGACGTCGGGGTGTGCTGCAGATGGATTTGTCACACTGGTCAAAAGGTGCCACTTTAGCACTGCCTCCACCGGCTGCTTGTAAATGCCTCGGCTACAGTGAAAGCGTGAATTACAGCGAAATGATGATGACACATACATCCCTTATGGGGCTTTTTATGCACTGTTTGCTACATATTGTCATGGGGTATTACTCCGCAAACCCACTGGGGAGTCCATCTAAAAGGGCGTGGGGGGTTTGGTTGAAGGGAGTCCATCTTAAATCATATGTGCAATTGAAAGGGAATGTGCTGAAAATTTGCACTTTCATTGGACTCAGCGAAAAAGCCAAAAAAGAGGCCCCTGGTTGATTTATAACATGAGATAAACAGTCCCAGACTGCACCGTCAATTCATTCTTCCTCTTGTCACCGACGAGTGTGCATCCATCCATCCTGCCAAAAGCCTGAGCATGCTCACACACACACACACACTTCCTGCCTGCCTTCTTCGCCATTCGCTCCCTTTCTCTAATTTGTCACCACAAATCAGAAAAGAAACCCGCAATTATTGCACTTGACTGTTGAGTCAACAAAGCAGCAGCCAAAGTCTCAGCACCCCGCGTGCTAAAAGACACGCTAGATTTCACTGCTAGCCCTTGCTGCTCAACATCTACTAATCTCAGGCCAGAAAAATTAAAAAGTCAAAACTTTATTTTGAATTATGAAAAACAAAAGTAAGCCCTTTATTTATCAAGTTCTGAAAGTGTGTTAAAAGATCGCAAGCTTACTACCATCAACATACCTGGAACAAACTGATTTTGTATGACATTGAGTGTGACATCATTCATTGACAGAACATTAACATGTGACCTTCTAAAGATATTCCTCACATACTGCACAGTACATTGATTACAGTGTTATCATTCACAGTAGGCTTGATATAACAATTCAGCGTTGGTTGAAATTTTGTTAATTTTGAACCAGTAGTCCTGTTTACTTCAATTCAGACACACACACACACACACACACACTCACAAACACACATGAACACATATTTCTTCTGTCAAAATGAGCTAAAAAGACTGAAGACCAAAATAATTTTGTAATGTGAAGAACGCCATATGGCAGTCCTCCTCCTCCAAGGAGTCTGCGGTGTCCCAGTTGCGGCTCCTCAGAGTTTCACGTTACACATCTGAGCACCTCAATTATCAGGGCAGCCATCTTCCCCAATTCAAATAAATGGTAAAGAAATCTAGAGAGTGCAGCACTATTTTTACCTCTGCAACTGCTCCATTTGGAACAACAGTTTCCATGGAAACCTGAGTTCTTGGTAGCATTTGGGGCTGATCTTTACCCACTGACAAAAAGAGTGTGGATCACAGGTTTATGCCAGGTTAAAACTTCTTTTGACTTTGTGTGCGTTGAGTTTGACATTCTTGGATGTTCGTTGAACTTGTCCTCGCCAATAGCAACCCAATGATATATCCAATGCTAAAATCAACCTCCAGCATGTTGGAATGACTTCTTGTGAAGTTTTATCCTGCCCTGTAATACCGATCACTTTCTCCCAAACACAGGGGTCTTTTCTGGCTTGTCCAGCAACCCAAATGCAATGTGGAAAGAAACACACTTAACCACACTCTGCCCAAGGCTGACACCCAACAGGGCATGCAGGGCCTGTAGAGAAGACATAAAGGAACACTGACCATGTACCTGATCACGAAAGCCATTCCATATGCTAAATTCAATTATCAGGTGCCCATTCCATCATGGCAGGATGCACTGGCAGGAGGGTTGATGCAGCTATTCCTGCCACAACACAAATTTCTCTGCCATCGCTTTAATCAAAGGAAAATCAATGGCAAGTCTTTCATGTTTTTCTACTTTTTTTTCCTCCTTTCACACCTCAGTGTTACAGTATACCTGTTAGTGCTAGCTAACATGAAACACTGAAAACAGGGTTGTTTTGCTCCCCTTCCCTTGGGCTACGAGGAAAAAAATCTTGTTCCAAGAAAAGCAAAGGGTTTGAAGCGCACAGGCAGTCTTTCCTAAGACAAGTCATCAACATGACGTGCCATCAGGCATCCCTAGATTTAAAAAAATACAGCTGAACGCTAATGTTTCTCTAAGTGCATGAAACATCTTGACTGGAGAAAGTATGAACAGTTGAGGGCAGGGTAATGGAGAGTGCTAAGATTCAGCCATGACTGCATGACTTTTTAAGTCACCTTTGATATTGTTTAAGACAATATTCATAATAATTATTATATTTATAAAAAAAATATCAAAGCAACATTATCGATGGATTTCTGAGTGCTCCAATCAAATCCTCTCTTGTAGTGTTATAGTAGGCTTACACTTGCATTTAAAACTGTTGCCTAGTTGGTAGTCTCATCAATTGAAAACCAATCCAATACCCTACCGTTAATTCCCTAGTTGTAGTTAGTATAATAGCCAGTTGAGAACCACTATAGCCAACTAATAGCCTACCATTCAGTTGAGAACCACTATAGCCTACCAATAGCCTACCATTGATTGCCTAGTTGTGGTTAGTACTATAATCAGTTAAGAACCACCTCAAAAATGCTATGTCCCTGAGATGAATTCAGAAAGTGCCATTTAAACATCAAGTACAGACAATAAGCTTGCAGCATCTCTGCATTATGTGCATGGCCAATCCAAGTAAACTGTGAACATTGCTAATAATCCAAGAGAAAGATTTTACATGCAATTTGCTGCAAACACTCAAGGAGGCACTGAGTGCCACATCCTTTGACTAATTACCTGGTGAGGCCATTTAATTTCAATAATCCAAAGGCTACAGCCTAAGGTTCCAGTACTCCAGAAATGTCAGCATGGAAGAGGAGAAAGGCTGGCTTTTTAAAGGCCACATACGAGTGTTTTCATTCATGCTAATTACTTTAACTTGTGTGTGCCACATGACTGCCAAACGCTTAATTAAAGTTGCTAGGGAGTTGAAGGACACAGGCAAACTTGATAAAGTTGAACAAACTGCCAAACAAACACACACAAAAAAGAAAACAAAACTAAAAGCACCAGAAAGTGACAGGAAAAGATGGAGGTGCCACAATATTGATCCAGTGCAGAGGGGTCAATTTCTCAAGCTTCTCTGGTTTGTCTGTCACATCGTATCAGACTTGTGCGGCCTGAGCGGGGCCAAAGCGCCATGTGTCACGACACGTTAAGCCTCCTTCTCACACGCGGGTGCAAGGTCTACCAGCGGCTGCTGCCAGGCTCCTGGCCAGCCACCTCAGCTCGGTCACTGCTCTCAATAAATTACACTTTTGATAAATGAGTGGAGCAAAAAATGAATTAAATGTCAAGTTGTCTGGATGACAGCAAGTGAGACTGTTTCGAGATGACCACGGTGATAACATCCATCTGGTCAACTCAAACATAAACCACATGTTAAGGTTTGTATGAGATTATGTGACGTAATCCCATGCCAAGCCTGATGGGAGGAATGCTACAGAATATCTTCTACATTCAGTGTCTCCAGATTAGCAGGATTTTAAAGGGATGGTGCATAAACACACATGCACATACACAGAAGAACTATGTCACTGTAAGAGAGAGAGAGAGAAAGAGAGACCTTCACAGGATAGGTCAACCTACATTCTAAAAGACAGTGAGAGATATGACTCATAAAAGCCCATGCTTTTTAAAGTCATATCAAAAGAGCTTAAATGCTGCAATCAAGACCCACAATTCAACTGCATCTCACACATGAGGAAGCAGCCATTGCAGAACAGCTACAAATGCAATACATGTCTTAGTACTGTTTAACATGTTTGATGCAAACTTCATTCTGACATGCATAAAACACTGCATCTCCTGCGCGTCACATTATGTGTATACTAACTGTTGGAGGGGCCTCGTCTGGGCGTTAAATAAGACATGTCCCATTAGTAGCAAACAGATTAGCTCTTTGCAGAGCTTCCATATTTAACAATGGTAATGTAGTCAGACCACCAGGGACAATGCATTCATAGAGGGAGCATTTAGATGGTTTACAACTGGGTGAAAAATACTCACCTTGACTTACATTTCACTTAAATCACCTTTAAATGTGCATGGAATAAATTATATTTTCATTTGTGGTTGTTTGATATACATTTAGAATGTTGTGCTGAGCAGTTCGATCTGTCTTATTTCCTCTTATTCAAAGATCAAGCCCTTTTCTACATAATAAATAAAATAAACAAATTTATTCGGGGGGTTGAATAGGGGCGGTGTGATCACAGAGAATTTGCATTTTAGAAACAAATTGCATGTCCCTTGCTATGAAATAATGCCACTACCAACACAACAACAGTTGGTGACATTTGTTTAATGTTGGTGTGGCTATCTGCTTCAAAGACAAAATGTAAATAAATGTATCAAGGTTACTTGCAACAATTATCAAAGGAAGTCTGTACAGCAGGAGTGAGGGAGGCTATGATGCACTGACTGCAAGGAAATTACCATTTGTTTGTATAATCACCTTGGAACACAGTAGGAGCAAAATATCACTGCCTTTATCAACCCAGTCTCATCATGCAACTACATGACAGGAATGGGGGGTGAGGGAAGAAAAAAGAATGAAAGAAAGAGCGAATGAAAAAAAGAAGGAAACAAAGAAAAAAAACAAAAGGGAGAACAAAAGTGAACAAATTTAATAAATAAATGGAATAAGAATGAATTAAATGGTGAGACACAAAAGAAGTCACAGGTAGCGAGATTCAGAAGACCACGACAGTCTATTCAATGCTTCTCATCATATTTATCTTATCTGAGCATCTTATGAGATACACGCGGAGCACGCCTTGTCTGTTCCAAACCTTGCGGGACAGCAGGTTTACTGTAAGGTCATCCCGTACATGCTACCTCCATCTGGCATTCACAAAATATATGCACAGGCCACCATGTGCACCAAGACCTACGTCCATGGCTCCTGTAGCTGATAAAAGCCTTCTAAGATTTCTAAGATCACCTGCTGAGAGATCAACTCTTTCCAAAGGAATCAAATCAATGTCATCATCAGGAACATTCAGAAAATGCCACTGCCAGTCACATTCTTTCACTCACATAGACCAGGTATGGATTTCTATATAATCAAGAACATTCTTTCTATCCTGAATTACAAGCATAGCACAAACCAAGGTTGGCAAATATTTGTAACATTGTGAAGCAGACTGTGAAACAAATTCAAAAAGGAACATAATATTCAAACATACTGCTTTAATAGTTGCAGTGTATAATATTAAACAGAGAGTTGCCTCTGGGCAAAGAGTAATTAAAGGATTCAAAACATGACCACATAAACTGTACCAGCACACAAAGAGATCAATAGTGCCGCACAGAAATCAATAGATATCTGTTAGAACTTCATGATACAGAGCGTCTCCATAAATACCTCTGGCACCAAACCAAATGAATTCTCCTTTGTGAGAATTTGTATTTTGCATGCATGGAAGGAATCATGAATGCCTTTGGTCAGATTCTGACTAGGTCCTGTTTGTTTGTTTGTTAAATTAATGCCTCTGAACTCTGAAAAACGCAGTTTTAGGCATGTGTGCCATCATTCTTTAACAAGGTGTACTAACTACTAACTTAGCAATACAGTTGTAAGGCATACATCAAATCAATCAGATGACAGGAGCCCATTTATGTTGCCTGGAGAGTCTAGTGAGCTTGGCCACTGATTCCCAACATGCCCTGGCTCTGCACTGTTAGCTCAATGTTAAGTTAACAACACTGCCATGAAATGATTCATTTGTAAAAGGTGTATTTTAAGGCTTACCCCATTTTTTTCAGCTCAGTGTTAGTTCAGCTCAGCTAGTTTATGTTTAAGAATGTGGGAGGGAGTGAGGCAAGGTGCATGTGAAAGTGAGAGAGAAGCAGCAATTGTGTGTGTGTGTGTGTGTGTGTGTTATGGAGGTGTGTACCTCATAAAGGCAGCTGAGTGACCCCTTATCCTGCATGTGAAGCAGGAGTGTGGAGGCCCACAGGAAGATCTTGGGGTATAATCACCTCTCTAACTGGCTCCCCGACCCTCACTGACAGCTCGAAGGCGTCTGTCGGAGTCCCTAATGACTTTAAACTGTTGCTTTCTCTCTGTGGCACATGACTGAAAGAGATTACACCCAAGCCACCGAAAGAAAGAAAGAAAGAAAGAATGCCAATGCAATGCAATGCCAACCAATAACTAATGAGATGCGGTGAAACGCTTTTGAAAAATTGTAAGGCAAATGCATTCCTTTCAAATTAGTATTCAGCACTTGCTCCTCAAAAGTAGCCCTGAATGTTATCCACTTTTTTGTTAATGTATAGCACACTAAAAAGTATAAACATTTAGAACTAGTTTTATTGAGGACTTGGAGGTTCAAATTCAGTTTAACCCACTTTCAGTAGGAAAATCCTTGAGAAGAAATAAAACCATTTCATACCTCTTTTTGTCTCTTTTGTTTTTCTATTAAAAAGGAAGAATTGAGACCGGACCCATTCAGACAAGAAAAAAAGATCAAAAAAGGTAGGCACTTTGTCTTTGCTAAAATGTTGGTAATGAATGGTAATGGTAATTAATGAAAGACTATTTGTTCAAAAGAATTTATTTGACTAAAATCCAAGCCTAATGAATTATCAATCTAGCATTGCCCATTAGGCTATGAGAATGGCAATCTTACAGTCTCTTTTCCCAAGAAAAGATGATTGGATGCAGTATTGGTGTTTGCTGACGTTCCATCTCAAGTATCGTAGCGAAATACAGCTTCTGTCGAGTTTTATTTTTGGTGGAGTAATATCAAGGAGCAAAGAGTCTTCTAACATAAACTAATGGGATGTAAGAAATGCCAAAAAAAAACATGACAGGAGCTTTATTTTGCTACGATTCTTGTGTCGGAAAATCAGCGAACACCAATAACTACTCAGTAAGTTGCACATATTTTTTAAACAAATGTTTAGGGGTGTTTTAAGTTCCAACAGACCGTGCCCATTGCAAGCCATTGTGAAGCAGGCAGAGGTGATTCTAAATTTCCCAAATAGCTAAGTCAGGACCAGTCGTGAAAATTTTGGTGTCAACCACACTTTTGCATTTTAGACAAACCATGCAATGGCCTCAAAATAAAATAAAAAAAAAACTATTCTAAGTCTAACCCTACTTTTCAATTATGAAATACAATACAGTAGTCTAAAAACATAAGTCAAATGATCACCAAAAAGCACCAAAAGAACAAGATGCACATCATAGCACAATACTGCACATTGTTATCTTCTTTCAAGCCAGTCAGGGGCATGTATCTAGACAGACCCTTGATGACCACCATGTTGACTACAACTTATTTTTTCAAGTGCTTAAAAGAAGTGATGTGCTTTTCTCGTTCAGGATACTTTAAGAGTTGACAAATCACAATGAAACTTGTGATAAATTGTGTTGACATGAAGATTGCAAGGCTGCTCAATTCAACCTGATAAAACTGGCCCAAAATCTAATACCTCAGTGCCTCTGACAATCACTGATACAACAGAATGTAATTTGTGTGAGGTCTTGTAGCTTGAGGGCATAATATTTGTGGTGACAAACTGCTATACAGTACAGGATGTAGACAAATCTACAACAGTTTATGATCATGGAAAAGGCATCAGTTTTCTTCAACCTTCAATGTCACAGTACAACATGACCACAGAGGAGAGACTTTGTGTAGCACATGTTGGGCTGTGAGTGCCTTTGCAAATCCTGGGGACATCATGTGGTGCTTTGACAACAGCCACGAGCCAACTGTATTGTTATTGTATATTGTGTCTTGCTGTGCAACGTGGAATATGGGAAAGGTTTAGTTGTTGCTCTGCCACCGTGGGAAATCACCTGCCACTCATATGTGTGTCTGAAAATAATGAAATACATGAAACGATTTAATGACAACATAACATCAAATAGGCAAATGCTACAAAGGAAAGTTTGAATAAAGGCTACAAAAAATGTGAATACATTAGTGATGAGCACTAGTGTAAGAACATTTGCCACTGCCAATAGGAATCTAAATGCTATAAAGACTCAGGTGTAACTGAAACATAAACAGTTATTACTCCATCCTGTGAGTAGTGTTTAGGGGTTGAAAAGGACTGAATATTATCAATATTAATGCCATTTTTATCAATTCCTTACTATGGAGACATACTATAGCCTTTATAAGTCAACTACACTGGCCATAAGAGGTTTAGAATGAGGTAAACCCTGCAGAACCGAGTTGTCAATGTAAGTGTTCCTTTCAGAAAATAACACAGCCTAAAAAAGACGCCAGCATTGATGCCAGAGGCATCCGAGTCTCAGTTCGACTCCATTCCTGAATTCCACCCTAAGTGGCGTCCCCACAAATTATGCTTGATGATGACATGCTGAAATCTCTACCAATTGCCTACTTTTTTTGTTGTTAAAATGTGGCATTTCATCACATTTCCAATCAAGCAATCTTCTACACCTCGAAGTCCAGTGTAACTTTTTCTAAGTAGTTGGAATGATGTTTGCATGATGGGCACTCTGTGACCATCAGTGGGGGAATATCAATCAGCTGCTGTTAGCCCAGCAGGGTCCCTCCCGGGACTCCATTGGCTTTCCTGTCCACTTTGGTGACATAAACAGTCTCGCTGAGTGACAGTTTCATTTGCCAAGGTTTCTGGGTGGATGTTAATGCAAATGGATTCATTCGGTGGACTGTAATTGCCATTCAATGACAAGCATCACACACAGTGATGCTGAAATGGGCATCTATATGCCGAGTTTGATCTGAAGAAGTATGGGCATTAAGCATAAAATTAACACAACTAGATATTTCACAGCTCTTTTCTTTTCAGTAAAGAACGAGACTGAGAGAAAGTCAACTATTTCAGGCACTGTAATATCCATTAACATAAAAAAAACAAATGAGGGGATCAAATTTAAGCCGTGGAGAGGATGTTCAGAAAAAAGGGAAATAAATCCAGTTGTTGCGTCTGTTTGTTGTCTTTTGGCCATGGAGCACTTCAATTCAATTTCACTTGCTGGTCAGTGGTGGACCATGCACACATTTGGATCTGGAAATGCACTCACTTAAACACACAAAGGACTGCGTCTACCGATGGTTACAGTGGCACTGGAACAATGTCAGCACACACAAAATCTATGCCGTTGCACTCTACTTATGAACACGGTGAACCATCCAGCAATTAACACTCCCCAGAGTTATCATTAGCAGAGAAACTCATTCAGTAATCAGGGTTCCAGTTGTAAGTCAAACCTTTTCATGACTTCCCTTGACTAAAACACAAAACTTCAATGACTTTCAGTATAATCAAGTAATAATGTGTGCCATATCAAGTTCTGTAACAATTTGTTTTAGAAATAATTATGACGGCAGCTGGCGTAGTAGGCATAAATGGTTTGTTTTGTTTTTCTCATTTTTGGCAGAAACTACTCTACAAGTGTCAGAAACTACAAGTGACAGAAATTACACTTTTTGTGTAATTACTCTAAAACTCCTGTGTCCAATTTGATTGAATTTTCAACCACATCTCAAGTAAGGCATGAGAGAAAATAATAAAGACCACAACAGAAACATGGAAATACAGTACATAGGCCTACATCACATTTTGAAGAGAATTAAGGTATTAACAAAATCCCCTAATATTTCCTTGCTGTGTCAAAAAAGTAAAATAAAATTCTCTGATTTCCAGTCTGTAATAGGCTACATTGAATTTGCATCATTTACCACGTTTTCCCTGACCCGTGGGAACCCCATTTAATGCACATTTTGCACATATTTTGATTACTCCTCTGTCTTTAAATGACAGACAATCCAGCATTTATCTGAAATGTCCAGACAGTTCAAACATTTTAATGGACTTCATATTATATTAATCAATTCTGCATCCAAGCACAGCATTACTCTGTTGCCATGGCTAATTGGGTTACCTTTAAGAAAGTGTCAAGGACTTCATTTTAGCACAGGAACTGAAGAATAGTCACAGCTGAGAAATAAATGTATGCCGTTATTATTCTTCAAACAACAACTAAGAAATTGAATTGATTGCTAGCTATTTATGGTCTTGCATTACACATGTGCTGGTTTTAAACAAATTTAAAGGGGCTCACAAAAGGAGTTTGGAACAAGCCTTCCTCAGAGACTCGTTATTTGTGATGGCCATATTCATACTGAAGCTTTTTTGAAGTCAAAGAAAATAAGCTTGCACATGCAATGGCCCTGTCTATGTTCAAGTACCAAGTTCTATTTGAAATTCCGCAGGGCAGCCTCATAAAAGGCAAAATGGAGAGAGAATTATGTGTGGGCATTGATATTCATATTTATGTAGTGTAAAGTGAGGACTTATGTTGCATCAATAGAAGCTGCAAAATCTTAACAGAGAGGGGACGTAAGGTTAGTAGACTGAACAAAAATGTCACGCATTCTACATGACAATAAAAATACATCACATGCTATTTTTTTCCAAACCACCATTTTGCCTAAAAGAACAATTTGTATAATACAGTGAGTGTTATAAAACACAAGCTTTTATATAAATGTGTTAAACATTACATTTTTGCTGTTATTTGTTACCATGTTGTTGTTATTTGCCATGTTGTTATGTTATTTGTGTAGTTATTAATGCTTGCAAGATAACAGTGCTATTCAACAAGGGCTCTGGTGCTTGTAATAAAGCAACACCGAACATCAAAATCCTCAAAATAGCCTTTGAAAGCTTTCCTAAGTGGCTGTAATTGTCTCATACATGTAGGTCATTTTTGGGTTAAACCTACAGTACCAAAACAAAATGAGTTTTGTGTGCTATGCTTACAAACACAAAGTACCGGTTAATCAGGTTCTTCTCTTGTCTTTTTTTTTCCCTACACGTAGTGTTTCCACTTTACTTTAGTTACAACATTAGATGAAAGTATGATTTACTATAATTAATTTTGTTTGCCTGAGATGACCCAACACTCAACACTGAAATCAACAAACAGCCAACATTCCCATATACATTCACTGATCCCACTTGAGAGAAAGATGACAGCTATAGGTAGGACTGGATTGAGACAATCAGTCGGGAAAGCCAGGCTAGGACTTTAACTTGTCCTTGGGGACATTTAATAGTGGAATAATGGGGAAAGGAGAAGACATTAAATGACATACTGCGTAGGCCTCAAGGCTACACGTGTATGCCTATGTCCACTTGAAAAACACTTCAAATTACCAGGCCAGTGTTAAATGTGTGAGTTCAGAATATCAGGCTCTGATGACTCAGAAAAGCCAGAGTGTGAAATGACTTCTGTTCTTCAAACAACAATTAGTGAATCCCATGTAAAAACACATTAAGCTCAGTACATCTACATCCATGAAAAATATTTCTGAAGACCTTGAACTTGAAAATGTCAGCAACTACAACTGAAAGCTGATTGCAAAGAAAACTTCGAAGAGCCTTTTTCAACGGTTCTGAAAATGTTAGCTCTAAGTGTGGAAAAGCAAAGCATAAACATCCACTGTATATTTTTGATGAGTGCTGTGTCTCTGATCAACTTACAGGCCTTGAGTATGTTACCCATAAGATAAACAAAGCTTTCAAAAAGAATAAACAGATTCAAAGGCTTTTTTTGGTCCAATTGCTGACCAAACAGACTGCGTAGTATTAAGTCTAACTGTGTTAAGACGATTCCACATCCCCCCCTGAGACACCAAAGGATTAAAGTCCTCCATGAATGCAAAAAGAGGGCTCATTACTTATATTTTAGATAAATAATGGCAAATGAATATTTATGATGAATTTATCACCATGTTTAAATAATGCAGTGTGAGCTTCATTTGGCACACAGAAAACCTTCAATTTTTAATATTTAAAACAGATAAAGTCAGGGAGAGAGCTTTGTGATTTGGTGCATTGTAGGATTTTACTGCCAAGACAAATTTATGGAGGAGCTCCATAACCATCCAACAACAGACTAATAATATGTAAACTCACAATACACCACCCCCAAAACTAATATTTCATCATGGCAAGTCATTGTGGGGACAATCTTTAAATGCCATCGTCTGAGCCTTTATTTGCACGCATGAAAACCATTAATCACAACGATGCCGTCGTGAGAACAGTATTATGGCTGAATTTGTCAAGGCAGTGGTTTACCTATAGCATTTGAATGGGCAGCAACGACTTGTGTGGCCAACAATAATAGCAGCGCACGTTTACATATGAGAGGCTTTGATTTAGGCGCCGTGTCATAACTACAGCTCAGGGGAACTGTACCGCTACACACCATTCTTCAGGAGGCAGCAGGCCATGGGCCTAAGCACAAAATGGGCCTCAATCATGCTTGGTGACCATTAACACAGTGTCCTTCCATAGGCTCGTTCATAGTCATTTTACTCACGTCTGCTGCCTGCAACTGGCACATACCCTGTTTGCTCTTGTGAAGGGTATGGTGATAGTATCATGATGAATACAGAGCTGAAAAGTTATTAATAATGCATTGTCATCCACACAGTGAAACCAAGTGTTGTTTTAACCAGTTGACTGGGCCATTACAAGGAGCTGCAGACTGTAATCAAAACTTACTCATTCAGCTGTCAAAGGCATGAAAGCTGTGTTTTGCGTCTATAATCTTTATTCTTTCACTTGCATTATAAATTATGCATGAGCAAGTGCTACCATTGCACGGTGGTGTATATGCATGTGTGCATGTATGCATGTGTGAGTGTGTGTGTGTATTTGTTATATCAATAGTTCAGACCTAATAGTTTTTTCCCCATAGAGCTGTACTTTTGATAGCACATTTGAACAAAAGACACAATAGGTAGTTTACCGTCACACCCTAAATACTCTATTTGAAGAGACAATTACTCTGCTCACACATGAAGACTGAACGTAATTTAAGCACATTACCTCAAAAAGAAACGTGACATAATGCAGTGAGTATTCTGTGTTATCATCAGCACAGCCTGCTAATTCCTCAGGTGACACCCTGTCGTTGTTGCCAGAGAGGCGGCTTTGAAGTTGAAATGGGATATAAGGCACCGCTGAATGAACCCAGCTGCAAAAGCTCTCTTTGTGAACGTCGCCCCTATTTGTTTGTGCAAGTAAGGCGACCCATGCTGAGGAGAGACGATGCTGGCCTCTGGCAGAGGTGTGAAACAGACAGCTGTCAATAAGAGTTCTGTCTTGTTATAGTGAGAGCAGTGTTTACCCTACATTTTACTGACTGGGTGTCAGCAAATCATTGTCTAAATTTGCACCACCAAAGTCTACATATGAGCCAAATATGTTTCATAGTCATGCCTTTGAATTTAATAATGATGCCTCATGCACACAGTTTTTGTCTATTGTCACTTTTTTCCATCGGTTCTTCCAGAGGTACCAGAGATAAAAAGATTTCTTCAAACTGAAATGTATACAAACGTATAGTTTTAATCATATTGCCACAGACTTCCAGTGTTTGTCCTGGTTTCTTAATGGACTGACCTAAATATACCACAATTATTTCAAAATTCACTTCAAAAGTCCATTTGCAAACTTAAATTTGAATGGAAGTGACCCCTTAGGACATGGTAAGTGCTAATGGAATTTCACAGTCTGAATAGTTTAACAGGTGCAACATCAGTAAACACTTTACCTACACGTCCAAAATGTTACTGCACCAGTAACACATAAACAAACATTGGCTAAATGCCCAAAATAGGAACTTGTGACTGTATTTCTGTTTGTATGGACTACTCTGAACAACTTTTAATTCAGTTGTAAAATCCTTTGTGCATAATGGACATTTTTCCAACACAAAAGTGCTTCCCTATACCCTCTCCTGCACAGGATGGATAGATCAGATTGGCATTAAAATTATGGCCCAGACAAGGGGAGTCACTTATCTGTATTAAATTTAGTGGCGCCATAACATTTGACTTTTACGAATCCCCTCAACAACAAAAAAAGGTGCAAAACATAAACTCAAAACATTTAGGCAGCTCTCGCATTTTCCCGGGGATAGAAGCTAAAATGGCCTGCGAGAGCCGACAACAATAAGGCTTGAGAATAATGAAGGGTGACTACTGAGTGACTTGACTTGGATCCAAAGTGAATAAAAGGCCACACCATGCGGTGGTGCCGCAGTGCTAGGACATTTTATGGCAGCTGCTGCTATATTACAGTACAGGAGGCTTGCTCACATCCTTGCCCTTGTAGGTATATACAGCATTAGCCATTTCATGATCGCTTCTTTATTGTGTGGCATTACTCATGATTTTTTTCTTTTTTTTCCCCATGCTTTACACTGACTCTTAGGACACATCTGCAGTATATTATTTTCCTTATTTTATTTTTTTAGCCTCTCTTTAGTTACCGCTACCCTTGGTGAGATTACTGTGTGCAATATGTGATAGAAGGTAACACACAAGATTTATTACTTCACAATAACAGAAGAGCACCCTCACTCTGTGTTGTGATAGCATAAATCCTTGCGTGTGGCCTGCTTGAATTTGAACTTGTGACGGGTGGTTATGACTTATGTTTATGCATTTTTAATTAGTCTGTATATCTATGGCAATCGGTCCTCGTTGTAATAAATAAATGTAGAGACGGAACATAATCCTGCTACTGTTCTCGCCCTCTGGGTTTGATAGGGGGCTGCCACTCCTCATTGAGTTCATAGGGATGCCGCAGTGGAAAGCGTGACGGTCTATCTGACTTTATTAATGCCAGTCGCCGCCATTACTCAGACCTCAGTCAGGCCCTGAAGCTCACTTAAGCAGAGAGACTGGGTGACACAATGCTTCTCACAATGAAATACGTAACGCCTTATTTTCTCGAAAGCAGCATCTGGTGAGTTCTTCAGGCCCAGGATGGCGAGTATATAAATATATAAGCCTACAATAGCCAATGGCAGACTTGCACAGAGTGTCATATAATGAGACAATGCCTCAAGATGTTCTCTGTTCGCCTGAGCCGGATTCATTTGTGACTAATGAAAGTGGGACAATTTGGTGAAGCTGAATCTGATTTCACACGACCCATGGTCAAGGAACCGGGATGGCTCCTTGCACTCACTCATCGCACTAGCACCTCAGCTTTGTGGAGGAGTCTGAGGAACCCCACAATGTTCCACAAGGCTGACAGTCTGAGAAAAAGACATCGTGTTTTCTCAGTAATGCATGGCATTACAGTGTTCATACCATTCTGACTAATATAAATATGAATATTACACTGTACAGTCATATGTTCACATCACATGCCGTACCGCCACCACTTCCCTCCCACTAACATGCTCATTGTTGTGGCTTGTGAATGTCAGCAACATATATCTATCAGTTTGTGCCGAAACATCAACAACATCTATTATGGGGCAAATGATTCATTTCAAGGCTGTCTGGCTAGTTCATGGAGCACAAGTTGATGAACAAAGTATAACTGTCTAAGAGCGTGTCTACATGGAACCCAAGGTCAACAATGCACAAAAGCACCGCAATGCACAAAAGAACACATAACACAACACAGCACAGTACAACACACTACAACACAACACAGCACTACAGTCCGAGTAGTCCGTGCTTGAGGATGACAAGGTCTTTGGAGGGTTATGACGGTGAGAAATTGAAGTCCCTATAACCATTGCGAAAAAGGTCAATAACATGCTTTCCGAAAATCTCACTGGGACAACTCTGACAGAGAATAATAAAGGGGTTAATTAGCCAGAAAAGTCAGGGTTACTACTCAGTTAACAATGTACAATGTACAAAACCATAGCCAGTCTTCATATATATCAGAAGTTAAATGAGATATTATGTGTTTGTAATACCACCTCGCATGCTTTTCCACAACCATAAAAATCAAGCCTCATTTCTTTCAGTGGCACATTAAAGAGTGATACCATCACAAGGTTTGTTGATCCTTTCACAATGTATTTGATCAACAGATCAAAACCGCCTCCATCCCACTGGGCTATCTTGAGAAATGTTAGAGCAACACATAGTGATGCATGATTTTCCTTTGGGGGAGAGAGAGAGAAAAGAGAGAGAGAGAGAAAGAGAGAGAGAGAGTGCTGAACGGCTAATGTGATAAAAACAGGATGTGGTACTTTCCTTTAAATCCAGTCGTGATCTACCGGTTATCCAGATGAAAAGGGATTTAGACTTTTCACGTCCATACAAATACACATGCGCGCACACACACACACACACACACACACAAAGCTATTCCAAACATATTCTCTATAATGATGAATAAGAGAATAAGGAAATAAATGTGGTTTGTGTATGATACTATTAACATATTTTTGAAAAATACATAGTAACTTGAAGGATAAATTGGCACAAACATTACTTTATGTTAGCACAAAAACAATTTTTAAATTTGCTTAAATGCAAAGGCAAAGGGGGATAAGTGTTTTATGTGTTAAAAGCATGATTCATACTTTCTCTGTGAGGAGCACGACTCACCGTTCTATCTAAATGATATCTCAGTGAATACCAGGGGGAAACGGGGCAGATGTTTGCTTTCGTACTGACAATTAGAAGCCAGCCAGCTACAACTTCATTCTATGCTTAATGCTGTGCAAACATTAACCCAGTCAGAAGGGAAAAAAAAGAAAAAATTGAGTCAGCTCATTGACATTTGTTTGGATTGGCAAAAAGGCCTATTGTGCCTCTAGCTGCCATCTTTAATAGCCCACCACACCATCTCATCTGATCTACATGGCACTCATTCTCTCCAGGGACAGCGGGAAGTGGATGCCTCATAAAGGGTTACGTCTTTGTTTTAAAACCTCTTGATGCTTTTTTTTCCTCACATCTGCGAAACGGACATTTCACTTGTCATTTTGCATCCTGATTTCCCACACCTGAGCTCCCTCATTCGCCCTTCCCACAGATATTAAGAGAACTCTGTTTGCCGGCCTTGGATCAGCCGGCTGTCATGTGGTAGAGCCTTTAAGCACCACCAAGCTAACGTCATTCCACTAGCAAAGAGGGGGAATCCTTCATTTTCAAGGCATACAATACAGTGTTTAAAGTCGGGCCCCAGTCAACCTTAAATGTGACAAGAAACATTCTTAAAACAGACATTATCTGAAAACTAGAACAAGCATTAACCATTGAAATGTTTGCTGCAATGTAAAAATCAATATTCAGTGAAACTGGAGGAAGTCTTCTACAGATATATGACAATACAATGTGACCTTCAGTTTAAATGCAGTTTTCTTTTCACCCATCAGCTCATGCAGTGTATAAGACCGTTGCCACACTTGAATTCCAGAGATTTCCAGCTTGCTTTGCCACCATGATAAAAAGCATAGACAAATTTTATCTATCACTGTGCTTTGATACACAGCAGATAACGCAACTGTATTTTCTCACACCACAATACATGGTCGTGTCATTGCTAAATGATGTAGAGCTACAGGGTGGACCGGGAGTTTTATGACAGTTATCTAAAATCAGACGCTTCTCTTCACTGCCAGCTCATCTGCTGTAGGGCTGGCACAATGTCACTGGCACGGGCATGGTAAAGATTCTCCGTGTATTATGTGCCCGGAAATGAGGGTCTGCACAAGTGAGTCAGTCTATTCAACGCCAGAAAACCCCCAAATGCAGATGGGGATTATGTGTCCTTATACCAGGTAATTAGTAAGGCATAAATTAAATACATTCAGACACACCAAATAAAACTGGTGGAACCCAATGGACAGTGCCAACAAGGTTATTCCTTTGCTTAAAAAAAATATTTATTTTTTGTTAGGACTGAACACTGACTGTCATGTCATTTTACTTCACTTGCCTATGGGAATGCTGTCCTTGGGAAAACAGCCTACCTTGATTTACCTTTTCATGTTGCAAGTACCACAGATCATTCCTGGGGAAAGGTCGAACTAAAAAAAGTAAATCATTACTTATTCTGTGTGAAGTTGATATTTGTTAACCATTCATTTTGATGGACTCAATCTCAGAGTCAACGTTGTCATGCTTTAAATAGAAGGGGAGAGGGTGAGAAGGGGGAATTCATACACTACTGTACGTGCATCGTTAATATACACACATAGGTATGAAAGTCATGTTAGCTCCACCAAGAAATGCTTGGTACTTACCTTCCTTGAGAGGTCGTTTCACTTCTGCGCTAAGGTTGCACACTTGCGCAGTTCGCAGTTGTGGGGTCAGACATCCCTCCGTTTGGGGATTTAAAGGCAAGACCACATTGTTGAGCATGAGCATATTGTCGGAATCTCCATCTCCTAAGTGTTGAGGGCAGGTACATTTTGTATAAACCATTCCACAAGTTTCCACAGTCCCCTTCTCTCCTTTCAAACAAGTTTCCAACCATGTACATAACACCTGGCAACCAAACTGACTTGGACTCGCCTTGTTCAAAACCAAAAACTCGACCACTGACTTCAAATCGTCTTCCGTTTTCTTCGGTGTCAATCCATTGTAATCAAAAGGGAAAACCCGCCGGAGCTGCACGAAATTTTTATCATACTGCAAAAATACATATATATGCTTAGAATCACAAAGGTAGACAATAGATTCGTTGCTCCGCAGTAATTCATTAATCTTCTCGTGAGAGAAATGATCGAATTGATAAGCCAACAAGGAGAATTCTGAGCAGCTCAAGTCTCGTTTATATAGTTTAAGGTAGATGCTGTATTTGGTAGGGTCAGGGTTTTCCAGCGTCCAAGTACAGTTTGTATAGTTTTTCGGAAACATCTCATTCACCGAAAAAGATCCATATATGACTCCTTTCACCAATGTAGAACACCAGAAGTCTTGGGTACCAGTTAATCCAAACATAACCAGCAGATAGGTGGAAAATATATAAATCAACAGGTTACGAATAGCCTTCATCCTATGTCATTTGGCCTGAAAGAGAGACAAGCACAAGGAAAATGGCACGCCAATGAACAATAGATGCCATTCACAAATATCACAAGACCTACGTGACAAGTGATTAAACGTTATTTGATTTATACTCTCACACTGATAAACGTAAGTGTTATTTCCTCTTTTGGGGTACAAAAATATGGAAATAATAGTTTGCTGTCATTATCCGGTTATGTCGTCTTTTCACTGCGAATCAAACACAGTTCGGATAAACATTGCCACCTTGTGGTCTTTATAAATTTCAGATATTTTTTTTTTTAAACTCCAGCTCGGAGATAGAGGCAGTTAATGATTCTCTTTATCAAATCCTTCGAAACATTGAGTCACCAGGTTTCTCGTATAGCCTAAGTGTGGATTCTGGCATATACTATGTAGTAAAATATAACCCATGACTGTCAGCTTTGCCCTTTTGTGTTGGCAGCACATGCAGAGTAATGGCAGTCCATATAAATCAACAATGTAAAGAAAGCATCTGTAATATGCAGTACTACATAGATGAACAGGCGCTCATACATTTTAAACTAAAAGGACAATGGTAGGCCTTTAGTTTTGCCCTATAGCCCTAGTATTTTTTGCCACCCAACCTACCTAATCTCTGACAGAAGGCGCTATATAAAAAGCAATAGGCTACATAATTTTGACTTAAGCTGCCATATCACCTTTGTCAGACAGAGACTTTTTCCTAAACCACTTTCATAAACTATGGTGGTAAAAGGTTTGTCTCCCCAACGGGACGACGTCAAGACTTTGAAAACGTCATAGGCTAGGCTCAAGTGCGATTCAACAGTGGTCGGTCCAATAAAAGTAGACGACAAAACAAAGCGCAACGCAAACAAGACGTCCTCTGTTATAGAAACACCTGGTCAAAGTCGTCAGTTGCTTTATTATACCTATTTGGTTTAACTCTCAAGACAGTCCCTCTTGTGCAATCTAAATCTCGCTTGTGACACTCGCTACTTCTGCAATTTGTCGGTCTCTGCAGTCGGGCTAGCTCCATCAACGAGAGAGAGAGAGAGAGAGAGAGAGAGAGAGGAAAAATGCTAGTCGATGTCCTGATTGCATTAATCCTGTAGGCAATGCAGCTGTGTGCGGTGTCACAGCGGTGTGGAGGCGTTGAAATGTAGTGAAAAGATGGTGTCTAGAGATTCGTCAGATTATCTAAAACTGAAGATTAGGCATTTTACGCATGAACATTTTTTGTGTAGTACAAGCTGTTGTAGGTAAATTTTTTTGATGCGGACTGCGCCTAGCCTATTGCACGGGACCAGTTTCGACAGGACGAAAGGACTCTTAAACCGCTCACTTTAGCGAATACATCAGATGCTCTATCGCCTTATTCCTCTCACGGAATGGATTAAATAGGCTACCGCTATTCATGACATGCAGCAATGTCCAGGGTGATTGTCAAATGAGGTGTAGATGGAGTATGTTCAGCGGTCTTAAATGAACATATTGTAGGTTGTTAAAATCCAAGTTTTTGAACAATTATGAATCGACATTATTAAATATGGCTTAAATTTAACCATAGACGGTGCCAGAACTCATTTATACAGATTTTCAACAACCATAAAAATGGAAACCATCTCATAATTTAAGATTACACTGGAGGTTACGGGTTCTATGATAACAAAAAGAACCATTCATATAGATCGCGTACAGCACATTCTTACTAAACAACTGGTACCTCCTTCGGCATGTAACTTTGATTTCCAATACGTGCAGAACTGATTGTACGGCTTATATTGTACCCATTATAGATATATTTTACCATATAGCATAGGCTATATAAATAATAATAACAATAATAATAATAATAATAATAATTACAATTATTATTATTATAATTATAATAATAATATACTCACCTTACACTCCGGAAGCTATGGCTATTTTTCCCACATACTTGCACGCATCCTTTAGAAATAACAAAATGCACTGGCTTCTTGCAAATCAATACTTCCCATTGCCAACGAAAGAAGTCCAGCGCAACAAGATGGTAAAACAGCGAAAAATGCGTTAGACTTCAGTCTGGCTCATCTCCCGTCTTTCCTCCACCTAAACGCAACCCGCCGAGAGCAAAGAGCGCAATTGAAACAGCCTGTTCTAACGAGGCAAAAACAATCCACCGAAACAGATTTATGCGATGGTACTTCGATGAATCATCTGCTCTAGTCCTGGCTTTCTCCTCAGACGGCAGCAGGTAGACAAAATCCTTACCGGGGCGACAGGGAGATGTTCAGATCCTGACTTAGCATTGAGTGAGATGGAAAGCGCTTTCTCGCCTGCTCGCTCTCTGAGCTCCAGGACTGGGGCTGCAATATCACGTCACAGCCACTAAGAGAAAGCACGTATGGACGTCTCCTGCTGCATCTGGCACCCCTTTCCCACCCTTTCACACTTACACAGCCCTCATTTCATTTCAAATCAAGGTAGAGACATGTTCCTCTGAAACGGACCCAATTCAGTCGTAGAAAAATGCAGAGTGTGTTTTATCGGTCATACACAGTCGACTGCTTGCACTGCGTTGGATTAAAATGGTCTTTGCAGCAGACGCGCAACGATGGCGTTGCAACGAGGAAAGGAAAGCGCCTTATTTGGTTTAGTCTTGGGACATTCAAGTGGAACTATCGATAAGATCTCAGTGTGAGGGTCTACAAGAAGTCGTGCACGATGACAATTGCAAATTTTCACCAATGTTCTCTTTGAATATTTTCTAGATCGAATTAAACCTGTTGTAGATGAACTCACTCTCAGATGCGACATTTGTGCTATAAAGAGAAAAGATTTTGGCGCCAGTAATAGGCTATACTTGGACATAACAGAATTGATAACAAACCTCTTGACAGACTGTAATATAAATGTTTAATTGCACATTACGAAATATTATATTGCAGAGGGATCATTTGCACCTGTGTGGCGGCTCTCTAGTTTTACGAATCTTGTGGAGAGCTACTCTGGAGTGAAGTTCCTTGTTGACGAAATAGAACAAAAAAAAAAACCACTATTGACCTCATCCTTACCGTAAACCAAAGAGCTGTGAGAAATACAGCCTAAAATGGCAATGACTACAATGACAATGACTACCAACGCTGCACCGCTATCGCGAACACCCTCTGGACCATAAGTTGGAGTGACCATCGGTGCAATAAAAAAAACCGTTAGGGCCACTTCAGTGAAGACTGCAGGCATGTGGAAGCTAGTTTTCTCAGAAAGACATGGTGAGTCAACAGAGATCTTTCCAGAAATACAGATTTTTTCCATCTGTATATTGATGCGCAGAGATTTGTTTATTTATATACTGCATTCAAAGCACCGACAAAAACTTGCATTGCCGGGTGACCTCAATTAAAGAACCTAAAGTTCACTGAACTTTGAGTATCGTTACAGTTGTTTAGTCTAGTGCTTATCTGTAACCCCTCAGCTATTCAAAGCATTTCCTTTATTAACATTATTTACTGAAACTAACAATGCATAACCCCCATAATCGTTGTGTTGGATCCATTTCAGTATTAAAACATAGAACATTAGGTTTGTGAATTAATGCACAAATAAATGAATAAACATCCTGAATAGACTTCTGTCACCACACACAGCATGAGGAAATAATTGTGGTGTTTGTGTGTTTGTAATCATAGCTTAGATTTGAAAAGACATTGCCACCATTCTTTATGACCTTTCACCACACATGAAATAGAACTAATGCCTTAATAAACAACTGTCATCTGAATGTTGACCTTAAAAGAGTGTTAAATGGTAACCCACATAAATACACAGTAACATCAGTCATTGTTCTGTATTCTCTGTTAATAAGCAAATGAAGCAGTTGGCTTATTAATGGTGAGTCTGTTGATAGCTCATTGCAATAAATCCACCAATACATTAATGTTAATTGCTTAATTATTTACAGTCTTTTACTTTTACTGTCTTATTAAAGTTCATGTAATAATGTACTCAAGGGCGTAGGTTTGGTCTCAGCTTTGGTAGGGACAATAACCCCCCCCCCCCACCCCACACACACACACACACAAAAAAAAAACCCTTCCTCACAGATAAATTATTCAATAATTTTGAATCTGTATTATGTTGTATCTGTATTCTGAAATCTATTATCTATCAAATAATGACAATAATACAATACATAGGCTACCTATTAGCTATTACCTACAGTAATTGTAAAAAGACTACATTATGAATTTGACTCAGCTTGACAGTCAGTTAGCTTTAACTTTTAATAATAGTCTACAGACTAGGCTACTATTAACTGCAGACTATACACTACACTAATAACACCAATTAGCCTAAGCCTACAAATTTATACCGGAGATGGTTAACATTTCGTCACCTACCTGATTGAACATCATCATCTCTCAGGGTTGGTTAAGGCACACCCCTATTTTTCCTTTTTTTCAAAACAACGGCATACCCAAATTGAAAGCTCGACAGTTCCTACATAGTTTTAGACTTAGGGATGTGCCTCATACCATTGGAAAGGTGACACCCTCAAGTTTTTTCAAGAGGAATATGTATGTTTCTGTGACATATGGACACAGAGTTATAGAGGTTGGAACTAAGTTTTTTTTTCCGCTCATTTCAAATGTCTATGAACTAACTAAGATATGAAGGTACCATCCATATGATACCCCCAAATAAAAAAAATCTAAGTCCTAACTCCATCTCTAAACCTGTTACACAAAAAATTTGAAGTAAAAAGACCAAAAATATGATTTTTGAATATACATTTTTGAAAAATATGTTTATGCGTTTTGATTGGGACCCCTATGTAAATTCCCATAGAGACTTTTTGTAAACAAGAGGGCCTACTGACATTCAAAAGTTTATAACTTGAAAACCCCTTTACCTAGAAACATAAAATTGGTTTCAAATGAAAGCCAAGACCCTGGGCTTTCATGTCAGTTTGCTTGATTTGAAGTTACTCCTACTGGCATTGAATGACACAAGCATAACCATCAAAAAAACAAAAAAGCTGGGGGGGCGTCCCATATATGGGCGGGTGTGCCTTAATTAAGCATGTAAGCTGCAACACCTCATAGTAGGAAGGGCTGTACACCTACTCTCTGGGTGCTAAAACAGTAGGCTAGATCTTTTTTTCTATTTGCGTGCCACTGTAGGCTAACAACAAGGCAGAAAATCGGCCAAAATGATTTTCAGTACCAATGTAATAAGTTTAACACTTTTCTGAGAATATAGCAAAACGCACCTGCCTGTGCTTTTCTACTTGCTAAATAATTAGCCTACAAAATGCATTACGGCATATGGCTAGCATTTTGCTTTAACTAGATGAATATGACCCCCTGTCATCAACCCAGTCATCAACCTGATTGCTATCATCATCCAACACCACACAACGATTTATCACAGTAGGAAGACAGGTGATAACACTTGCTAAACCAATTCTATGCACTTGTTACTCTCTCTGTGTTGAAATAGGTCCGTATATCTTTTTTCTTTTTTGGTGGTATTCTCTAGGCTATATCTTTAGAAAGCAGAACAAAGTGAGTTTGAATAACCAGGATAATTTAACACTTTTCTGAGGACATATAGGTTATCACAGATAACGTTATCAGCACAAAACGAACCTGCGCTCAACTCTTGTAGACAACTTCTAACGATTAATGCAGGCTTTGTCCTTGTGAGTGGAACGTGAACCTGCAGGCGCGTTAGAGCCAATCAAATCAATATGGATAAGTTCAATGCTGAAGCTCTGGAAAATGAATTGCTAGCACATCAATGGAACAAAACCTACTGTCTGCAACTTATTCTATTGCGTCCGCAAATAAATATGTTAATAAATTCATATTGATATATAAAATAAAATGCGAAATATTGGTAGGGACTATTTTGTCGTTCCAAAATATTGGTTGTGACTTGTCCCTATGGTCCCTATGCAAACCTACGCCCATGAATGTACTGTATTACACTACAGGCCCTTTGTCTTCTTAGATTATATTGTGATTTTCCAATTTCACCGTCAAAGAGCTGTAGTAAACAGGTGTGCGCACACACACTGCAGAAACAGCCACACAGACAGAGAGAGAGAGAGAAATGTTCTTCAGCCCATTGCTACATAGAAACCTCTCCTGAATGGCTAAGCTCAAGCACTCAGCATCTTTACTTGTGGAAACATCTCAGTGTGTCACAGCAGCCTGCTTCAGCCCTATTGAGCACATGCAAATGTGCTTTTGAGTTATGTGTCTGTGTTACCTCAAATGAAATTATGTAGACTTGGAGACAGAGGCCTTTTGATTGCATGCTGGTGGAACTGATAAGCCCCAGCCAGTGCGGTTTCTCTATGTATCTACTGTAGCAAACAACAGATGAGGAACCTTGCCATTTCATTCCAGAGATACAATGATTTAAATAAATGCTTCTTTTTTTAGAACATTAAAAATTACAACATTTCTTTTTTTGTGATAGTTCCTATAGCAAAATAACAAATATTTCTGTTTTTTATTTTCGTTTCATAAAATGGTCCAAGGCCTTACATGAAACACGATAGGACGATTCATAAATGATAAACTTCTTCTCCTAACTAAAGACAATTGTGTATCACACACAACCATTGTTCCACAGCTGAACCTGGTATTAAGCTACCTGCCAATATTTATCAACAGAATGACACTTTCTTAAACATTTTGCTTGTCCGCATTGACTTCAACAAATGTGAAAACAATAAACAGCAAAGTCTTCAAATATAAAGTAAAAGTATGAAAAGTATGATCTGCTGGCCATGAAGTATTTTTTTTCTTCACACAGCATGTTGTCTAGTGTCCTAGGGAGCAGCATGAGCAGTGAATGATTGGCATGTGAAAGAAGATACCTTGTGCTTAGATGTTTTAGGAGGAAGTGATTGACTTTTACATTACTAAGTTTGAAACTTCAGGCATCTGCAGGCACAGGCTGTTGCACTTTCCAAAGGGCAGAAAAGTGAGGGGGTGGTGGGTAGGACATTGTGTGATCCTCTAGTGAAAGTAGCAGACTGTTGGTGATTTTCGGGACTGATTTGCCGACTCCTTGAAAACTCCTGTCTGGCATGCTATCTCAGAATGTTATTGGTGGCCTATGCATACTCTACAAAGTAGTGATAAAGTATGCTTTCCACAACAGGAATTGTTGCTACTGCTGTTTTAAACAACCCCCCTTATCTTAATAATATATCATTTGGGCTGCTATTGCACATTCAATAATAGAGAAGACAGCAGTCTTGCAGGGAGATAGATGTTTGGGTTCAAAATTGATTGATTCTGGTGTACACAAGGAGAGCAGGGGGTTCTCAAACCATGTTTGAGATAATGAGTGGAAGTTTCTTGACGATTCTGACAGTAGACCTGACAGTTTAGTTCTCTTTGCAATAGCATCATTGTTCAGTACTCTTTGCAAGACCAGAGACACATCACCATTAGTTTTATGTACACTGGATGTAGTTCTTAGTATGGCCCAAGCCTAGGCTTAACAATACCTCTGGGTTCACCATTGTTAAAAACTGCCGGTATTTCTTACTATGTAGACATTCTCATTAGGCATTCTCACAAGGCATTATAATGTTATCTCATAAGCCTCACTAGCCTGGGCCCGCCCATACTTCCTGTGACGCTACATTCAATTTCGCGAGCAAGTCAGTATGGCAGTATTGTGCCGATTTAGAGGAATTATTTTTCCCAAATCTGTGGGCACCAATGAGAAACGAGCTTATGCATACATCATCGGAATGAGTGGTCTAATTGGTTGTAGATTCGTCAAGTAGGATACAGAGGCATCTGATGGACGCAGGTTAAGCCCACCTCCCAGAAGACGTTTAGTAATGTAGGATGACCAGACTAAGCTCCTATGAGCTTTGTCGCACAAGCCAGGCTAAAGCCTCACAACTCACAGTGTCACTTTATAGCATAATATCTTAATATCTATTGCCCTATTAATGCCCAGTTTATGCCAAATAGTTAGGTGTTACAAGTGTTCAATGCATACTAGTAAAGTAAGATAAACCCATAATTACTTATGAAATCAATAAAACACCATTACTGTAAAGTGGTATGTTTCCCTGGTATCAGAAGACCAAAAGCTTTTGTGACATTTCAAGTTGTGAAGGCTTCTGTGATAACTTTATGATGCCTTATAAGTACCATCATGAAAATGTAAAAAGTAGCAACTGTACATAGTTACACTGAAACTGTATGATTAAAAAGCAGGAGGCATTATCCTCAGATTAAAGTGCTAAACATTACATGAAAGTCTTGTTCCCTGAACCAGTGTTATATTAACAGAGCCAGATACACATGTCTGAGAAACTCTCAAGGCTTTCATGTGACTGTGTTTTACAGCTGTTATTCCCATGATAGAACTGATTCATCGGTTTATATTGTTTTTTTATCTATTTTATCCATGTCTAAATACCTAGCCATAAGCACACATACCATGTGCACATGACTGCAGGTTTTGGGACAATTCTCTGCCATAGCCACATCCATTCTGTATGTTAAGATACTGTAGTCTCTAGATATTCATTCACAAAGATAAATAGTACAAGAGCTTTTGGCATGTTAGAATAAAATGTATGGCAATGCTTGTTTGAATAGACATCTGCCATTTAAGTGCAGTGGAATGAATTGTGATTTGCCTTCAATGTAAAAAGATTTTAAATGATTCTTGAAGAAAACAAAAGCCAGTGAGGTGTCATTGGCTATAAAGCATTATGAGTGCATTATAACTCTTTATAAATGAATTTGTAATGCTTAATGAATACCAGGATAACACACAAGTAAACACATCTAAAAAAAGTAGCTTTATCATTGTCATTTCATAAAGGTAAATTTGACCCATTCATATATTGGTCATATGTAAGTTTGGGTTGTGACTTGTGACTTTTTGACTATGAATATGTGGTGGTAGTGTCAACAGCTGAGAAGCTTACCCATTTTGGCTGGTTTGGTTTCAAACTGAAGCACTGCGACAGGCTGGCTGGCTGTCATACTGAGACTGATTCAGTTGCAGGCACAAGGCAACAGCCAAACTGGCAAACACAGCTGTGCTAAAAAGAACAGCACAACACTGAGCATGATTTAGCATTTATAGCACAATGTAATTAACATATTGCTGTGCATCAAAATAAACAAGAATTCATACATATTAGCCAGCTACCAAACAGTTGGGGAGGGGGTGGTGCTGTGAGGGGGTTGAGAATCACTTCCGGTTGCTCCCGTTGTGCATAAATTGGTAGTTCAGTTATGGCTGAGTGAGAGTTAAGGTGTTCTCATATAAGTGCTGTCATGAGTGTAGCACACTCTAGTTTTGACACCTATATTCCATGGTTCTGAATACAACTCTGCACCCCTTTGTCTCAACTGAGTAGAAACCCATTCTGTTAAATTGCTGTCAGCAGTACTCCAGAAAATCCATTGTTTATCAGCTGTTAAATATCAGTTCAAACTTTTGGGGGTGATCAAGGATAAGTGATGCGATGAAAGTGTGTGTGTGTGTGAGAGAGAGAGAGAGAGAGAGAGAGACAGAGAGAAAATGTGTGTTGTAATTTTGGCTAGCAGAAAGAATGAGTGACAATAACTGTAACCTACACAAACTGCTGAAGGTGATGTAAGTGTGAATTTAAATGAGGACAATAACATCTTAAGTGACATGATTTTGGACAGTGTAATCGTGACCTTCCCTCTATGATTATCTCACAGTTGACATTTAGAGATTTTTTATAAAAAAAATGTTAATTCTTTATTATTTGTTTTTTTATTATTGCCCTGCAAAGATAGAATGATTAATCTTGCGGGCTTTTAGTTGCCATTGTAGTATTATGACTGACATATAAAAAAGAGGGAAAAAATATATGAAATCCAAAAGACAATGGTTTATTCACTTTAAGAGGCCTAATGTGAGGACATTTCTCAAAAAGAATGATTGTTGTTACATTCATAATTGCATGAAATGGGGCTATCACATTTAAGAATTGTTATGTACTTACATTTGCAACACTGCAGACAGACTTTACTACGGTGGCCGACAGGTGCAAACAACGTGCAACTTATGAAAACACATGCAGATGGTGAAAAAGAACAACAGGAATGTGACAGAAATAGCTAGCGGTAGTGATCTGAAATGTAAGTATTTGGGTTTATTTCAACATTTTAATGCCATTTTAATTGTGATGAACACCTCTTCTTGTTCTTTTTCACCATCTGTTCAGAGGTGTTCATCACTTTTAAGTGTCCCACTGGAAACTTCCATTTTGTTTGGAGTTTTGGGGTGTGTTTTCTGATCTGCATGTGTTTTGAGTTTCGGAGCACGTTTCTGAAATGCAGTGCGGTTTGTGTGAGTCGTTTGTGTTTTGTCTATTTGCAGGTGTTTTGTTGAGTTGCATTTGTGTTTTGTCTATTTGCACGTGTTTTGTTGATTTGCATGTGTTTTCATAAGTTGCACGTCGTTTGCACCTGTCGGCCACCGTACTTACCAGTATTAGCAATATTAATGCATTATTTATCACAGAACAGCACATTTAAGTGTAGGGTTTGGTACCAAAATGCAATATTACTATGGAAACAGCAGCAACATAAACAAGAGTAACCAGACAACCAGACCATATAACAACCTGGATTGAATGTAGCGCATTAAAGAGTTATGCATCAGAAGCATGACCTCCTCTCTATAAATACAACATATTTACACATCTCATAGAATAAATAAATAAATAAAATAAATAAATAAATAAATAAATAAATACAAAATTAAATGCATCTCGTATTAGAGTGTGTCCTCCATTCTGAGTAAAGCATATGTAAAGCATTTTCTTATACAGGTTAACTCTTGCTTCGTGAAATAGGCTACACTATACACAAATCATACACATTTCAGTAACAGTAGAGGTCACATTATCTCGATACCTATACTGCCAACAGGAGTTGTAAGTGTGTAAAGTTTTCTTTTGTTTTGATAAAAATCTGGCCTCTGCATCATTCTGTCACTCAGTTTTTTTATGTCTGGCAAAACAATATCTCTTACATATTCCTAAGCTGAAACTTTTCACTGGCACATAATGTGACCTGTGCTATTGCCATTCACTTGTCCTGACAAGGTATCCAAAGTAAACACAAATGCAACAAAGTGAATATATAGTTCCATAAAAATATTTTCAATAATAATCTTCTTTCTTCTAGCACAGATATAGGTATAATTTAGGCGACAGTGCTTTGGAAGGATCGATTTAGCATCGGCATTGAATAAAATCTAATCAATTCCCCTCAACTGACAATATGTCAGTTAGGCTTTCATTTTACTCAATGCATAGATCTCAGTGCGCTTAACAGAGCACAGCTTCAACAGTAACCTTTGTTTTCATTTGGAATTATATGTACTTGTCTCCTTCCAGTGCACTTCAAGTGTATTACACCATGTCACGTGAACACTTCACATCTAAATATGACATGCAAACTCTCGCTCCGAGTGTTTCCAGTGTATTTCATCACAGTTCATCCACTCCCCCAGTCGTCTCCTTGATACTCTTCTTTCACCTAGTCATCTCATATTATTATTATTTTCTGTTGTTTTTTATACTATTATATGTTTTCATCATTGCTCATTTGATCTGAAGTGTTTCACTGATCCTGCACTGACAGATTTATGAGCATTCTGAGCATCTCACTGTACTTAGCTGTCCTTACTGACCTCTGTCCTTTGCCTCTCTCTCCACAGCGAACCTGCACTGGAACTGACAAGCAGCAGCTGGTGGGAAACTTACTGGAACTAACTACAGTTAAACCTGTAATGACTTGAGCACTCACTTCCTCCTCCTAATCTTTGCATGATTAGAGAGAGAGAGAGAGAGAGAGAGGGCGCCTTTGCCTTTGATAATGCAGAAAAATTCACACTGTTGAGAAAACAAAACATATGTCAAAAAAAAGATGCAAAAATTCATCTTCAAGTGGAGGCTGCAAATCAGGCCGGGCAATTCCTACACAAGCAAGTATAAATAGCGGCCTGGGTCAGAACTCAGACAGCATTAAAGCCACATCAGGAAATACTTCCACATACAAATACTGCAACGTATTGTGTAACAGTAAATAAACATTCCAATGTCAACATTTTTAAATGCACAAAATGGTTCTATGCATTTTATTTTCAAACTCAGACTGAATGATAAAACTGCAATTAAGGAGAAATTGCTGCAAGGACAAAAAGATCAGATCCAGAGATCAAACCGCCAAACTAGTAAAGTAAAACAAAAATGCTTTACTTGATTTGTTAAAATTCTGTCAACTTTTGCTTTTACTTCATTCATTGTCTTTACTTCACTACATTATTTTTGCAATGGCAATATAGTCCACAATGTCATTTCTTGTGGTGGTGGTGGTGGTGATGTCCTACCCTCCACCCAGAACCTGACAGTGGATACCCTGGATGGCTCGGGGCAATGCTTTTCCACCCTCTATACCACCCTTCATTTGGAGATACCAAATTGATTGTCTGATGGGCAAAAAAAGTGAAATATTTAACCAACAAAGTGCTTTAAATACATCTGATGTGGGAAGCAAAAGAATACCACACTGGTTATCAATAACTCCCTACAGTATGATTTCTTCACAGACAATATAGTGACGCATATTCTAATTTCATATGATATATACTGTATAATGGGAAACAGCTGTAGATAAAAGATCACCCGCAGCATGTTTTTTTTTAGTTTTTATATATTTATCATTTTTAATCCATGATAACATGCTTAGAGGAGTCTTTAGTCTCCTTAGTCAACAAAGAATGTATCAGTTGATAAATTCATTTGAGATTAAATGATCAAACGAAACTTTACTTTAGAATTTTCAACTCAGTTTGAATCCCTTTTCAGCTTTCTTTTTGATTACTCCCAGTGTGTGGTATGAAAAGACTGTCCCACTTACCAGAGCTTTCAGAAGCCTAAAAGAAATTAATTGAGAGAGAGATGTCGTTTGACTGTGGAGTGCTGGTTGCCAAACTGTGTGGACTGTTAATATAATAGTTCACATTAAATTAGCATATGCTACATATGCACTGAAATGACTTTCTTGACCTGGCTATACACCCAAAGTGATATAGAGAGAAAGGCAAATATGATCTAACATAATCATATATAGGCCACATAAGTAAAAGGTTTATAACATGTAATTTAGAAATACACAGAACTTGCAACTAAAGTGCAATAGCACAGGTTTCCAGACATTTATTTGACAACTGTTATTATTTCTGAGAAATATAAGAAAATCTTTACTGTACACAGAAGCGCACTGCATTACAACAATAAGGCCAATCTATTATTGTTTGGGATCATTCAGTACTCATTAAAATACTTGAAACCCATTCTGTATACACATAATATAGTACATTATTATTAAAATAGCTCTAATCAATAATAGACAAATCAAGTACAATACAATATCAAAGATGTCTGTAAACAACTATGTAGAAGAATATATTAGATGTTTTCTGTTGAAATTACCAATTGTAATTACCAGATGGGAAACATTGTATGGTCCGAGTCTTGTGTCCTTTTTTGCACTACTGAATGAATGTAACTAAATACACACACTTTTCTGTTCACGATAATGGCTCCTGGGTTAAAGTTAGAGACCTGTGCAGATAGTCCATTTGGACAGACCTCGAGTATATTAAGGTACAGCTCACAAACCTGGCACGAATTAATTACCTGCCAGAAATTATACGGTTCGGAAACAAGACAAAAGACAGCCCATCTAGTCGCCATGAGTCATTGTGTGTCCTTGAGGCTTCCAAGGTCCGTACAAATAGAGCTTGTGTTCTGATTTTGTCTGACAAATAGAACAGCCATTACATAAATAATGATATCTCTGTGTCAGAGCCAGTCTCTTCATGTCAGTGCACACTCAGTGGTCCTCAAAAAACCCTGTGGTGAATCTCAAATAACTTGCTGCTGTCAAGGGAAAGCCTAAAGACTTACTGACTGGAGAGCACATGGTGTCTGCAGAATACAGACTTTGCTCGAAAATATTCCCATCTAATTATTTACACTGTGTCTGCACCACAGCATTAACGTTTGGAAGCTTCCTGTTGGGACAAAAGTCTATTCACATATTCAAAGATACACCAGCAGACATACCGGATAGATACACCCCTGTGAGGTGGCATTTATTCAACAAGGTGTCTGATAGATCCTAATGATAACTCTACCAATAAGGTCACAGCAAGACAGACAAAATCACCACTCTGTCACCTTGAAAAACTTCAGCAGTGTCGTTCCAGTTGGACTCAGTATGCACTTTGTTGACTACAGCTGTTCTAGAATGAAATAAATAAACAAACAAACAAACAAATAAAACTATCTGACAGGATCCAACAGCTGTGTTTGGATCAGGTATGTAGGGGTAGGACACCAGAGAGAATCTGAAAAAAAAAAGTTTAATGCGCATAGCATCCAGATGTGCCTGAGGTTTTCCGCCACTTGATGCAATGGGCCTTCCCATATTTATGACTCCTGCACAATAAAGAGACCAAACCTGGCTTGCATGGCTTGGCTCTAATGGCCAGACTAGAATTATGATATGATGTATTATGTGCCGCCGGCCACGTCAGGCCGGGGATAAGCTTGAAGGACAAACTCCTCATCTTTGGATATAAATACCCTTTGTTTCACTGAGTAAACAATGGGAAGTTGTCACAGACTGTGCAGAACCTGGAAAGTAAAATGTAACTGTAATTTGCAGAATATGCTTACCCACAAAAGAGAACATTACCTCTTACACACACTTTGGGTCTCAGGATCCTTGGAAAATATTATATAAATATTATATCTAGCATATTATGCTCAAAGCCTGGTCAGAGGTAAAAGAGGGGGGGAAAAAACAGATTTTGTCAACTTCCTTATACCTACAGTAATCTTCTTAATTAAAAAACGCTGAGCTCTCGCTTAACAGATTTAAGTCTCTCTGCTCAGGAGTTTGGCAGGGAATTCGAGGTCTGCATTAAAATCGCCTCCACTCTCGGCAGCCAAATGTAAATATATAAATTACAGTGCTACAGCGCAGCACAAAAAAAACTCAAAATGGAACAGGATGGCACAACATGATAACACAGAAGTGGCCTAATCTTAATCATAAAGGATATCTATGTTCCAAAAGTATTAAAGTACCTGTAATGTATTTAAACCTGTGGAATAATGCCAAAAACAAATGCCAATTGCAGGCCTGAGCTGTTTTGATAAACTTAACTTGTTGCTTCCTCTGCATGGAAATGTCAAATGATGTGGTAAATCTTATCAAGACTTCTTATGTGACTATTATTGCTGGTGCCATTCCATTGTTATGTTGTTACCATGGAAAATAAATCTGTCTATAGTAGACCCATCCAGAAGTAATATCATTACTTTACAAAAAAAGCAAATGTATATAGTGTATTTTTATTCAGTCACCATATCAATGTAAAATATTCTTCTCCAAAGTGAAATAATAATTTTATAATAACAACAGGCCTTTGAACATTAGTTTGTAATCTGACAGAAGGAGATTCTTCTCAATAAATACTCCAGCTTGTGAGTCAGATGGCAATCCTCAACTGAAAACATTTCAGAATTAAAGCACTTTCCTGAAATGAGCGTTCCTGCAGACACATTTAGACCCCTTTGAAGTTATCTAATGAACTACACTCATTAAATTAGCAAACCCTCATAAACTAAAATAATTAGGATCATTGTGGAATAGGTTGCTTCCAGCCCACTACTATAAGGTTGCTGTGTAGATTTTTCCCACAAGCTGTGACATTACAGTTGACTAGTCTGACTTGAATGTTCATCTGTCAGGCGACACCTTTGTTCTAGATCAGTGGTTCTCAACCTTTTTTGAACAAATGCCCCCTTAGGTCCTTATGACACCCCTTGCTTCCCCCAGCCACATGCACACACATACTGTACCAATGCCGCCCTACCATACACATGCAACGCTCAATAATAGAGATATGAGTAAATGTAGTCTGTACAATAGAGAGTTTATATCCCTACTGTAAACCGGTGTCTGTTCTAACAAGAGAGATCAATGTATTGGCAAAATCAGATGAACAAACAATAATGTGTGTAGAGGATGTGGCAAGATGTCTTAACATGTACTCTCATTCGCATATGTTCTGGTGTAGACCGGCATGAAAAGCAGTGTGCCTAAACAATTCCTATATGTATGATTTATGGGTATAAGATGGTGCTCCTCTACAACTTGGTGCCTTAATCCACATGTGTGTTGGAAGCGGTGGCACTAATTGAGAAATAGGCCAACTCACAAACAACTACAGGCCCACAGGCGGCCGAGGGTACATCTTTATATATTTGTTTATTTAAATTCAATTCAAATTTCATCAATTGAGCACTTAACTTGCAAAAGTGCTTGAGTTTTAAAATGAGTAACAAATTGACATCAGCACCCCCTATTTTTGGATGAGTGCTCCTTTTCAGCTGGCTCTGTCTCAGTGTTCCCCGGCATTGTCTAAAGGCCCCCTGGGGAGGCTCTACCATCCCCACTGAAGAGCACGCTTCTAGATGCTGTGTATTCCAGTAAAGTTGCTTCAGTAAAGTTGATTTTTTTTTTGCTTCAGTCTTTCTAAAGAAACAGGTGCTATAAACTATAAAACTCCCCCGATGACAGCTAGCTGTTTGTCATAGACTTTCTGTTTTTGGTACAAACCAGAACCTGCTTTGCTGTTTCCTTGCTCAAAGATACATGCCATTCTAACTCTACAAGTCCAGTGCCAATGAATTACACCAAAAAACAAAACACAGATCTTCAAATTAAATATATGAATGACTATTTCTTGCCTTATAACTCACTTAAAACTCTCTTTCCACGGCATGAATTCATTTCAAAGCACACTGGCAAATGCACATTATCTATACAACCATGCAATTCCTGTCACACATCGAAGTCATTGTTATTATTTCAGAAGATGGAATAAATTGGAGGACTCACCCTGTGCCTTGGGATATGAATAGACACACATTATCAATTACACAGCAGAACCAGAGCTAGTGAAACTTTGGGGGATGGCGTCTGTGACAGCTGCTGAATTGTGGGGGCATGAGCAATTCTTTTGGGTGGTTGACTAATATTTAGTTATTCTGTGAGTTGATAGTGTGACAAATTTGCTATGAGAAGAATTCATGGTCTTGCAACTGTGGGCTTTGTCAATTGTAAGCCGGTCTCATGTTAATTAAGGAGCACAGAAGAGAATCTAACCTGGGCACATTTTTAAAATGGCAAGAGAATAAGTGTTTGGTCAGGGGAAGGACGTGGTGCTAACTGCCTCAATTAATGCATTGTATTCCGGTACGACGTTTTTTTATGTTTTCCTCTCTTTTATTTTCAATGGCTATGAAATTAATACAGGTGGCTGATTTGTCAAAAGAACGGTTTAGCTTTACAAATCAAGAGCTGTTTAAAAAGTCAACCACTTTCCTTCTGACATACCATTTGATTTAATACACATGTCTTTACAGGAGTGTGGTGATTCACAGCATGTCGAAAGAAATATTGCACCTCTTAATGCATTTCATTTCAGACTAGACATTTTCTTGTGTCCTGGAGTGAGGTCTTTTCTCCCGCTTTTCCTGGCACCCAATTAAAAACTTAAATGAAAATGGCATAGTAGACTTGTAGTCAAGACCGCTTTAACCGAGACCAAGACAAGACCAAGACCAGAGGGTATCAAGAAACCTCCAACACCTGTGGGACAAAAACTGTTTTAATTATGCTTAAACAAAAATTTTAATTATGCTTATTTGTAGATGATGCACAACGTTTCACGCTGACGCTACAGTTGATTCTTTTGATTGGGTGAGCGCCAGTGATGTGCGGGTTGATCCAACTTGAGCGGGTGCCTGCGGTCCACCGCGGTTACGAGTGAACATAAAATATTTTTAATGACATTCGGGTCGAGGTCGGTCGGGTCGTTTGAAATAAAGATGCCAATTAAACTTTCGTAATTTATATAGCAGACAAAATGTTCTATTAAAAACCAATACTTTATACAAAAACTTAATACTTTATATATACATGAGAATACAGTGTACAGAATACAACACATGAGAAGATGGAAGCGGTAAGAGAGATGAAAACTGGGGAGTGGAACCTCCTAAAACACACAAACAGAAAGAGCAAAGTATGGGAGACATTTGTTGAAATCATAGACTGTTATTATATACAGTCTATGGTTGAAATAATGAAAGACAATGAGCATAGTGCTGGCTTCATCATGTGTTCTTTGAATGATGCTATTTACAGATTTGATAGCCCAGTGGCGTAACAAGCCAACATCAGGCCCGTAAGCAAGATTATCAAGACGGCCCCCTATACAACACATGATGGAGCAATGTCCAGTAATAGGCTAGCCTACCATAAACAGACCATGAACACAAACAGAATGAGACAACTGACAGAAGTAGCCAAGCCAACACCACAAATTGAAAAAAAAATGGTGACGGCCCACCTTGAACGAAGGAAAAAAATTGGAGAAAACACTGGTGACAGTGCACCATACCAAACGCATTCACTTCACTCCATAGCGCGAACAAACACCCAATAAACCCCAAAAATATTTTAATACTTAAAATGCTCACTTACATCATAGCTGCATTTCCTGGGCTGTCCTCTGTGCAAAGTTTTCAATCAAATCATTAATAGAGCACATGGTTCTGCTCCGTAGGCGCGCATGCACTAGCCTACTCCGTGAAAAGTTAATCCTAACCTCCAGTTAGACTTACTGTAGCCTATTTCTGATTGAGGTTTCTGTTTTAGTACCATGGGTAGGCCTATTGAATATTTTTATTTGGATAGACAATGCTAGTAGCCTTGGATTTTGGCTACGTTTTGGTCCATTAAGTTTGTTAACATATATATGCCTGCATTTTGTGCTTGTGAGTTTCAATTAGGCACACACAAATTAATACCAATGGAAAATCCTTGTTTACCTTGAATGTTGAGTATTAGGAAATTTAGCTTTAAAATGAATCCTGAAACGGGACAAAACGCCCGGTTTCCTGAACATGTTTAAATGAACAATCACACCAACTAGCCTACAATTTTAAAGGTCTCCTTCCAAAATAAACTGTTTAAGACTTGATTTTTTTACATTACCATAGGTCAGCACAAGTTGTACTTCTATGCTCAACTTCAAAATGCTCTCCTACCCCAGTAGTCTGTATTCGCCTGTGATAGAAAACTGCCGGGAAAAAAGAGCGAAAAGCCGTGCAAGCCTACGTCACTTTGAACATTAGCTATGCAGTTAGCCCTCTGTCAAGAAAACTGTTAGGCTGCACTAGAGGGAACGTCACAGTGTTGTTAGCCAATCAGAGGCGATACATTTGCATATCATTAATATTCATAAGAATCCTCTCAAGCTATCCCTGCTCTTGTTTTCACCTAACTAAAATAGCTTGAAACAAGACAACCACAGCATATTTTTGTCGAAAACAACTCTCATGACATTATTTTAGACAAGAGACCACCACAAAATTAATGAAAATACCATGGAATGAGACCTTTAATAAGCTTACAATTTTCCAGCCCGCAAATGCGGACGCCGCAGGTCGTTAAACTGCCGTTAACTGCTGTAAATTCCGAGGATTTGCAGGCATTTACAGGGACAGAAATCCCTCTTTTCATGCAGTGTTAGCCTACTTATAAATGCCTATAAATCAGTAGCCTAAGCTAATGTCAGTTTTACATAGCCCAACAACGCCACAAAGTTGATCAAAAGCATAGACTACTTTAAAAAATTACGGGTTAGAAAGCAGGTCGGGTAAAATATGTTCACAATTATTTTTTGCGCTCCGAGTTGCGGCCGAATTAGTTGAAAACGGTCGGTTGCAATAATAAAACAATAATAATGTTGCATTTTCCTATGTTTAGTGTGGATATTGTTGGCTGCAAATTTCCCGACCGAGACCAAGACAACACCAAGAGAAGAGTGATGCGAGACCGAGACAAGACCAAGACCGACTGTGACAAGACCAAGACCACGTAAAAATGGTCTTGAGACACACACAAGTCTATGGCATAGCACTTAAAGAGATGTTGCATGTGAAGGGCACATTCACCATGTCCTTTTCTGGTGGGTCGTGACAGTCAGCAGCTGCACAAGTAAATGCTAAAAAGCAAACATCCCATTCATCTAGAGAAAAATAATCAATACTTGTCAAAATAAAGATACATGATTGCTCTACTCAGCAGTAAATACAGTTCCTGTAATCAATTTAGATGTTGATTTTTAGCATATGCCTTTCACAGGTCCCCTTTGACATAACTGTCACTTCAGCATTAGCCGTCGTTCTGCACATGCATTCGTGTTTGTGTGCTTTTTTCTAAGAACTGAACTAATCAATTTGCATGCCTGAGTGAGGTGATGTTTGTGGTTCAAGCATAGTGAAAAAGTACTTTGTACTCTTGACGTCTGTTCCTCTGCACAAAGCCAGGAACGGTGCGTCCTGTCAAGTTTATCTACAAAGAAGAAATCCTGTGAGAATCAATCCATAGCCCTGTAGTTTCAGGTCACAGGAAAGAGAACACAAAAATGTAATCGAGTGTAGACTGAATAGTGAACCGGCAGCTGCTGGCAATACTATCTGAATGGGGCACAGTACAGTAGCTTATGTTGCATAAGCTAATACACTTTAGCTGCAGTTTAGTTTTATGTGTTAGATTTATGTTGCATTGAATTTTCACCGCCTTCTCCCTACCAACTGCATTTGGCAACCTGGTAATGATTCACCACAGATTTCTTATTTGCCTGACAGGAAATTATTTGCCTGACAATTATTGTTTGTTTTTTTCTTTGCCTTCAAACAGTCCATATGGCATTTCAATTAGTTGAAAAGAGTTTCTAGAAAATTGCTCAACCAATATGTATAGACCTAAGTATTTTTTTTCTTTCCAATAATAGGACCTCTTGCTACCCCTGTGTTTGTTGATTTGTAGAGGGAATGAATGAATATTGTGTTGATATTGCATGTTTCCTGTAGTACAGGGCGTTCTCAATATAGAATGTTCTGGAAAAGGCTTTGATGACACCTCAGCTGTGCCATGTGGTGACTGCCTCCATGCCACACCACACTGATAATGTGTTTCATTCTAAAAAGGAAGCCCAACTAAGTGATCAGTACATAAACATGAACATATGTTTCAGATTGTCCACTTTTCTGTATTAACAATCTTTGTTTTTTATCGTTTGTATATGGCGTTTGTATTGTAATTACACAATATTCAGATGTAGGGTTTTCTTTGTCTGTAAGCGATAGTCATAAAACATAAATAATGGCTAGAAATGTGTCACTTTAGTGTCTATATATCTATCACTCTGTCTATCTATATATTGTAAAAGATTTACATTTTGCATTTACTTACTAAATTTCACACAATATTCCATTGAATTGAGAGCTGTGCGTCTGAAATGATGCACCCTTCCCAGCCAGACTGTGAGCTGTAGATCCATCTAGTTGTTGTTGGACATAGATTAGGTGAAGGGCAGGTTGAAACCAGGTCAGCTGGTGCTGTACGGAGACTGCACTCCTCCCCCTGTGATGAATAGCCTTCAGGCTGCAGAGAGGCGTGCATCATCGCTGCACAAATCAAAGGGGTTGACACGTTAGCATGTGCTGTAATAGCCATGTTGGACTGGAGAAGGGTTGTCTTCAGTTCTAAATAAATCTTCATCGCTGTCAGTCGTCATCACCTTAATATGATGATGATGTCCTCTACATCACAGAAGGGGGGAGCAACACCTCGTAAATCCAGCATTTTGGAATCAATTTGGACCCCCTTCTTTCCGACTCGACGAACCAGACTCTGTGCCATTCCACCTGTTTGACGCTGTAGAATTGTACTCGCCTACAGTAAATCTTACCTGAGACTCTAAGCCAGAGGTCATAGAGCTTAGACTAGTGCCTTTCACATTTCTAAGAAAGAGATATTCACCAGGGGATCCATGGCCTCCAAGATTACTCAAGGGGCTCATAAATGCTTTCAAAGTGGATAGGAGTTCTTTGTATGGATCATCTATGACTATTTTGGGACACACTTTTTCTTTGCTCCAGTACCCCATGAAATGTGGCAGAATGTGTGTGGTTTTACTCTACATTACGCTAGAAAAATGGATGCGCCCTAGCGATAGCAAACACTTTTGCTCAGCGGGTATGTCTATCTGTGCACGATAGGGTCTTAGTAAATCTTCGACCACTAAGGCTTGGCAGGACCAAACACAGTGCTCTATTTTTGTAGAAGTTGTTGGACAGGCTACGATGGCCAAGTGCAAGTGGCCTAGGAAAAGCAGCCGTTTGGCTTTGCTATTGTCTTTGGAAGAGTTAGACTTGGGCTTTTTTGGAAAGGTTAGCTGAAAAAGAAACTTAAGACACTCATATCAAAAATATCACAGATATTTATCAAGGATATTTGCCATTTTGCTAACATTGCTCTGGCTCTCACATACAGAGGCTGATTCCACCTTTCAACTGAGCATCTATCAGTCAATGTCAGGCTATAAATTTGGGTGTTATTGTCTATCTTTTCAGGCTTAAATATAATTTTCTTCAATAAAATAAAAGATTACAAGACACAAATTTAAATATTATACTAATTAAACATACAGACTAATAACCTACTGGGCTTGGCTTACCATATTACACTGTAGCGAGTATGGGTCCCTCCACTGGCTCTTCCTAAGCCAGTTGTACTGTGTGTTGAACGACCCCTGTGCTAAAGTCAACAGATGTACACACAGTGCCTCATAGGATGGTGTGACTGTGCACATCTTACAGCAGCTAGAGGGGAGATAAGGTCTATCCCTCCGTACCTAGTTAGGACCACTGCCCTTTTAAAAGTCTTCCGCCAGATCCAAAAAAAAAAAAAAAAACTGTAATGCATCCAGTGTCTTTGCCGTGGAAGTGACAGTATTGGTGTTTCTATTCATAGTTCCTGGATGATGCCTGTGAGACTGTGTGTCAGCTGGCTATTTACGGCAGCCCAAAGGCCACGTGTGCAGCAAGAATACAGTGGCAAATTGCCAGGGGGGTAGAAAGTTGATTCAGGCCTCCTAACACATCTTTCATTAATTAGAATCACAAACATTCGCCTGTGCTGTATGCACGTACGTTAACAGTGACTCCGCATTCACATAGCCAGTTGCTAAACACCTCAGTTGAAAGTTGTATCCCATTGTCTCTCTCTGGATGAATGCATTGTAGTCTTAAAGGTAGGGTCTACGATTTTTGGAGCATGCACTTTTTAACATATTGCTTGAAATACTCTTCACACCCCCATTGCAACCAATTCATTAAAAGTTTTGATACAAAAATTAAAAGTTTTAGTGGCCTCTAGAACGAACAATCCAGGAAAACACTTATCCAATCATAATGAACGGACCGTTCAGTATGATTGGATTCTGACACATCTATCAAACTGCAATCTGCTGCTCCCTCCCCCTCTGCACGTACCCTTCTTCGTGAACAAATAGTTCACAAGGTATTTAGTTTGGGGGGCGGGATGCTTTTTTCAAATCTGTCTCAGAGGCTCAAGTGATTTTCAGAATCGTAGACCCTACCTTTAAGCACCGCTCACTGTTTCTCATTCCCCTCACAGTCTTGTTTGCCAGTTCCATGGCAGGGTTTGTTGCTGAATTTTAAATCAAGGTGTTTCTTTACCCAGAAGCGCTCCCTGTTTTCAGAGACAATGCTCCCACACTGCAGGAATCCTCTGGGTCCCTCTTCCTTTCCTTTGAACGCCACACCAACCACTGGGTCTGAGACAGCCGCAGACCCTGCCCCTGCCCATGTAAATATCCCATGAGCTGTTGCCCCTCACTGTTGATTAGTGAGGAGTCCTGGGTTGTTTGAAAAACTTCTGTGCTCTCACACGTACACACACAATTATTTCCATTAATTCTTATTCTTGCATTCAAACACAGACAATTTTGTCTAACACCGTCTTACTATACACTCTTTCTTTTCTCTCTCGCTCTCTCTATCCCTCTTTCTCTCTCACACACACACACACCTGTACAGCCCTTTATAAATGTGTTTTAAATGCTTAACAAATATCAGGCTCAAAATTTGTTTCTAAAAACTTGAAAGGTACACTATTCAGATGCAATTCTGTCCATAAAATATTTAGGCAATTTAACACTGGACCCTTTCAGGTTGACAATGCATTTTGATTAAAGGCGCTCTAAGCGATGCTGTTTCACGTCACTTCTTGTTGACGTTCAAAGTATTGTCAAACAAAACGGAGGATAGCTCACTCCTCCGTTATGGTTATGGTTTGCCCACTGTGTTTTTGTTGCTGTTTGTGGAGCCTGGGCTCTCTACAGAGACCGCGTTTTTTAACAGTGTGTTCAGGGGACAGGCAGCTAGCAGATTGTGAGGAGATGTTTGCTGTATGTTACAACACATGTTTTAGTCCTAAAAACGCATCACATTGCTTAGAGCACCTTTAAGAAAGTCTCATCTCAGGTGTGTTTTTGCAGTGCATGGAGTAGTTATTACCCTTCTACTGCACAAGTTGCACTTAATCAAGATTTGTTTCAACAGTAAAACATTTTCTCTCCCTTTCTGATATGGGCACACAATGGCTCACGGTGTGTCAATAAAATGGAGACAAAACGTATTGTGTGAAAACCAGGCTTTAAGTAGGAACCCATGGAATTACTTGTGGATTATGGCTTTATATTAATAATCAGAAATATGCAGGTACCTGCACCTTCTGTGCTGCACCATTACAGAAAATAAGACATGAGAATATGGCAAATTACACAGAGCAGACGTATTAGGGGATTTCATCCTCTCTGTTCTTTGAGTCCTTTGTGTTTTTGTCATTCCTTTGTCTGCACAAGATATTTTTTTTTTTCACAGAGCATGAAATTGTATTCATGACCAAAACATTCTGTTAAATCTCCATTCCTGGATTCAAATACAGTCATATTCACTTTTTTACATTTTGATATGTATGGCTCAGTGGAAACACACCGAGTAGTAAACTTGGAAGCTTCTTCATGAGGTTGTACACAGAGGAACATAATGTGTGTGCTGTGTCAAGGATCTGGCCTGGTTTCTTCATTTGAGAGTGAATAGTGAATAAACACAACTCAAAGCATTGTTGCTCCTTCCATTTCCGACATGGAAAAATGCCCTTGAGATTACATAGGGAAAGATGGCATTGTGGGTGTTTTTCTGGCATCGTACAGCACAATACTTTCACATCTTTTTATCAATGGTTTTCAGTGTAAAAAAATTACCATATGCAATTCACCAGTACATGCATGAGAATCATTAGCCTGGTTGTACCATACTGTACTAATATCATACAGAAGGCCTGGACCTACTCCACTCAGAATCGATTTCAGGGAGGAGGCGTGAACTCTGTTGAAGTTTGAAACGTTTGGTCGCTATTGCCAAACAACCAGCTAGAGACTACAATGCGCATATGATCGACGACGTTAACACTCGCCTCTCGCCCTGTGCAGGACACATAATAAATGTATTCACAGCAGTATGTGCTGGAACTGAAGTCGGCTCTAACAAGTGTTCTACCTTGTCTCTTTAAAGCATGGGACTTGCACTTCCGCCTGCTGACTGAAGAGCTGTCAGCTGTGATTATCAGGGTGAATAATAATGTTGAAAGTCGGAAAGCTGAAGCAGAGAATGAAGCGAAGGTACCAAAATTATTAAAATCCTGTGATTAAAGTCATTGTGACACTTGAAGTTGTAGAGGCTTTTGTGATAACATTATAATGCCTTATGACTTCTGTCATGAGAATGTATTATAGTTTAAAGGGTTGAGAACTTATAGGCTTGGGAACAAAGGATGGATGCTGTTGAGAGCCAAGGTCTACAGTACATGGTATAGCTCTCACATTGTCACACTTCTTTTTTGCTTCTGCCATTATACCTGACTGTCATCTGTTTCCAAAGGCTTTCAACATGATATAGCACCACAAGATAGCAGCGCCCACAAATGTCCTGGCATATTTGTCTAGTTATACACTGAATCAATGGAAAAGGTGATACAGTTTCATCTCTGCTGGTCATGGGAAAAGTATAAAAGCCTAAAATACACTTTATATTCTAATAGTGTACACCCTCTATACATGTGAGTTAGCATGAACTCAGACAAGCCCCCATCCCTCTACCGTGTCCTCTAGTCCACTACAGTACAGTGTTTACACTGAATTTATGATTCATTGCTATTCAATGTATACTCATGTTGCTGAAATGTTTACAAATTTTGATTCAGGACACAGTAGACAGACCTTGCAAAAAAGGAGTGGTAAAAGGTAAGCCTCTCTATCTATCTCCCACCCCCACCCCCCCTCCTCTCTCTCTCTCTCTCTCTCTATATATATATATATATATACACACACACACACTAGCATTTGACTGCCTAAGTGTGGTCCTATTCTTCTCCTTTTTGAGCCTTACAAAGGCAGTGAATCATCATCACCACTGAATAGCAAAGTGTTTATTTTACAGCTCTCACAAAAATCTTTCCTGCAAAGAATGGGAAAAAGTCTCTCTCTCAGTCTCTCGCTGTCACACACACACACACACACACCATAAGACAAGGAAATGCTAATATAAGTCATCACGTCACATTCTTTTTCAGCAGTCAATTTGCTCAGTTATGAACGAAATCTCAGGAATATCCCTGAGCGTAAACATCCAGATATTTCACACCTGCGCATTCAGGACAGGGATGACTGCACAAACAAACATGCTGTTGCTGACTAGTAAAATCTTGCTTTGTCAAACTTAAGGTACAGTACACTATAAGATGTTCACATTGAGACTTTATGAACACAGTTGCCATATAAACGAAAACAGCAAGAAAAACACCTTTCTTTTTCCATGCTTATGCATCAAATAATATTTAACTACCAAATACATGCTTTATTCAATTGTTGAGAGTGAAGTAAATCTTAAGAATGTTGTATTTTCACATTCAGGGAAAATTTAGAGGCTAAAATACATGTTCCTTGGCTTTAGTCAATGCTCAGTTTTGCCATGGTTTCTCGGTAGTAGAAACAAAGGGAAAGGGAAAAATGTAAAACTAAACTGTACTGTACTGTAAAACTAAACTCTTAAAGCCTCTATGTGTAGGATTTATCTTCGTCTTTTATTAAAAATATATTTTTTATTTTAAAAATATAATGTAAAACGATGGTAATTACCTCCATGAATAAATGGTAGTGTTCCGGTAAACTTGGTAATTTCCATTTATATATAGATATGGCTGGGGACCAAAGAAGAATATCCATTTTGCGCCGCCATTTTCAAAAGTACGGGTTCTTGTAGGGGAGAGCAGTATCGTATATTCAGCTCCGCCTTTCGTGTTTCCGCTCAGAGACTGAGTAGCAGAAACTGAGATAAGAGCGAGCGAGCGAGCGTTCAGCCTCCGTAGCAAGAAATTAGGATTGTGGGAAGGGGAGGGCTAATACATTTTATTCAAACGTATGCAGTATACCACTTCGCCGATAGATGGGGAATTCTGATACGATCCTACACATAGAGGCTTTAACGCTCTAAATTCACATTGTGCATTTAGCTGTTTCATTTATTTTTGCAGATTAGTTTACTTCTAAATGCACTTGAACATATTTCATTTATCCCATCAACTGTTTAAATATTAATTATTTATTAAATGTGTGTATTCAGTTTTTTTTGTTTTTTTTTTAAATATCATATATATATGAAGTAATTATAAATACCCTGAGATGGTTTTACAACTCAATCATTATACTGTGTGTCTATACCCAAACATAACAAACATCTTTAAAATGGTAAGGAACATGTGACCTGGTCCAAGACAAAACTATCATATGTGATAAGGAAAAAGGCTTTTCACACATTCTCATAATTTCTTTGCCTGGAACTCTTCTCGACCCAAGCTTCGTGCTGACCCAGGGCAGGTTATCCTAGTCTCGCACATGTGAACTAATTAATCCAAGACCAACAGCTTGCTGCAACAATTTGCACCTTCTGTATGGGGCCGTGGCATGTGATAGAAGAAAGCATAAACTACTGTCTACCTGGGCAAAGGTTGAGATCTGTAAAATGGATGAACCGAACCAGAATTTGGTGAATGTAACCTGGGTTGTCGTAAAGGTATATCACTCTTAGATGGATGATCCTGTAAACAGAAAATACATTAACTGCACTGCACTGTTTAATAACAAAATATGCTGGGGTGGGCAAAAATTGTTTGCGGTAGATTTTGGCCATTTTTGCCACCTTAAAACCAGGTACCATGGCTCAATAAAACCTGCACACCCATCTTGCCAAATGCCTCAAGATTTTTTATTATTTGCTAAAAATTTGATTTTCAGTATCATGAAATTTTAGTGATCTGCTTTATTAGAATGATGCTTGTATCAATCCCCTGGAATAAAAACGGGCACATTTTCTCCTGCCTATACTACCAGAAACTTTAAAGAGCTATACAGACTTACACAAGGATTTGACAAACCTGCCTTATATTGCTAGCAGGCTTAAATGAACTATTGACTACAGGCGCACTGAAGCTCTGCCAAATGGTGCACTGAGAAAGAAGGACCGATCAGCACCAGCACAGGTCTATTTGCCTTAAAAGGACAAAAAGTGTGTCTAGTGTTTTATTCATCCCTAGATCTAAACGCTTTTTTCTTTGGAGAAATTTGAATGATCTGACTAGATAAAACTGTGTGGAGGAACACTAGGCAAGACTTAATGCTGTCTATGCATGTGGGTTAATTTACCCGTTTCAGTGTAACTTTGTTAGGGTTAACTTATGCCAGACACACTTGCCTAAAATACTTTTGAGATTAAAAGGTCAAACGTGGAGTAAAGCATACAAAATCAAAAATTAGCGATCGATTAAAGGCAGTACCAACGAGGTGCCCACCCACCGGAAAGTCTAGACTCTTCGCATGAGGTAAAAGAGTCTGGCACACCAGGCTACAGTCCATGAGACACACAGTATATAAAGCCAATGGGAGGTGTCCCTGTGTATCAGCGCCTTCTCAATGTGCTTTGAGTGGGTCTTGCAGTCTGGTCTGCTCTATGCCTGTCAATATGTCTGAGAGTCAAGGAGATTACACTGTGTTGCTCACTTTGGTTACCCCATTTGGAATAACGTTGTGATTTAAATGTTGCAGGTCTACAACGAAGTGTCAGTGAAGTGAAATTCTCGAGATTCTTAAGAATATTGTGAGTGAAATGTTCAAGGTCTACACCATTTCTGCATTTTTTTTTTCAGCAAAATCCTTGAGAACCAACAGAACAAACGTATGTGCAATAATGATGACATGCTTTTGGTAAAGTACACTTACTGCGCATATTTCATTTGCTTCTAAAAGCACAGACCTGCTGAAGTCAATGAGTCTCATTCGAAATGCATCTCTTTTGTATTGGTCCATTTAATTGAAAGGCAAAAAAGGATTTCAACATTTTAAATAAGCTCATTTAGAGTTTTTATCTGAAGGCTGCCATATCTTTCTCTCAAAGAAAGCAGGGATTCCCAGACAAACCTAAGCACATAGAACAGAAACAAGAGTCTATGGTGCTTCTCTTTAAACTATGCTAATGTCAGTCCAGACACTGGGAGTGAGCAAATATAATGTGACTGCCTGTGAAATATTATGGTGAGGCAATTATCCAATGAACATCTTTGTGTTTAAAAGGAAACAATGGGAATCTTTTACACGGGTCAATTTGAATATCCTATGAGAAAAAAGAAGGTCTGAGATGATGATCTACAATCTTTAACCAAAAAGCTTGACACAGAATGCAGCTCACAGAAATGTTTTTTTTTTTTTTTGCATTTATAAGAATATCTCCCCTTGCCTCTGTGTAACCCAAAGCCCAAAACTCCTTCCATGTGTAGGGCACCCTAATGATGGCAATTCTTCTGAATGTTAATAGATTTCAGTGTTTTGTCAACACTCATTAAACAAGCTGAGGGAGGGAGTGATCCTCTATGCTCCTCCTCCCTTTGCCACCTCTGTCAGGAGCCTTCTCTCGCTCTCACCCTCTCTCTCTCTCTAGCTCTCTCTTTCTGAGCAGTTGACTGGGTCCTCCTCCACCTCCCCCCAGGGCCCTGTGGATCAATCCCTTCTGTCTGTATCGACTTAATGACAGGCCCCTCTGTCCCTGTTTACAGCCCCAGCAGAAGCTGCAGATGAGAGCTAATAGAGACTGATAGTGAGGCACTTTTTCCTTCCACCTGCCCTCCCAATACCACCCCTCCCACTCACACCTACACCCACACACACATTCTCTCTCTCTCTCTCTCTCTCTCTCTCTCTTCTTATTGCCTCTTCTGCATAGAGCCCACCTGGGCCACACGTGTGGTTCTCCTGGGGCGGTAGGGAGAGAGAGGACGGGGGTGCACCTTCCTTACTCGCTCTATCACTTTGCCATGTGAACACTGGCCTATAGAGAGAGATATTAATGGGCTAAACTGCCGATTGTGTTTCTCAAAGGGAGTGTGTGGCGAGGGAGGGTGTACCACCCGGAAGCTCAGCTCTTCCCCTCCGTAGGTGCCTGCACAGCTGGGGAACAGAGCTGTGGATGGTCCCTCCCTGTGAGGCAGAGGAAAATAGTGAAAGAGAAAAAGAGAGAGAGAGAGCACAAGAGCATAGTAAGAACCGTAAAGCATGAGGAGCCATGAATTTTTCTGTCTTTTTTTCCACTTGGGCCTTCCTTGCCTGCTGCCGCCGCCATGGCAATGCTTCATTATTTTGGAGGAGCGGGAACCTGCTTGGCACGTCACGGAGGCTGCTGTCCAGTCCCGGCGCCCAGCACGGGATGACATATGCGTTGGGCGTATGTCACATTCCCTGGTTTCAAGGGATGATGAATGCCATCCTGGCATTCCATGCCAGCCTTGCCAAATGATGAAAAGTTACAGCTGTCTGAGGGCATTTAGGAAATGGCGGCTGATATGCCTTTCATACCGTCGGAAGACACAGGCTTCGGGTGGGAAGGCCACTCCAGAGCTCAGTGACACCAATTAAAGAGAGTCTCCAATCCGGTCCTGCGGACAGTGCTGGTTGACCGCTCCAGCTAACACATTCCTAACCAGTCCATATTCCTGGCACCCAGACACTTGTCACATTGCTGGTTTGACAAAATGGGACCGACTGTATGAGAAGTGAAGAGATGAATTGCAGTTATAAGACGGACTGTCTAGATAAAGACGGATGATGTTTTACTCTGTTCTACACTTTTTTACATTTTATGGACCTGAAAGCCTTCAATTAATATAATTGATATTTTATTGATCATCTATATTTTGGAGGGGATGTTTTCATTTAATCTTAATTGATGATAATTCATAATTGCTGTTTGTCCTTGTTGGTATGACGCTGTTATAGGCACCATAACCTCAATGCAATGCAAGGAGGGAAAACATTCAGCATTCAACTGAAGTAAAAAAGTTAACACCAGAGGGTGCCAAAGCTTTTTCTCTCTGTACAAGGAAGTCTCTCACTCTCTCCTCCATTTTTTTAATTCCATTTTATTAAAAAGGTCATATCCAAATATGTGGCCCACCCCATCTGAAAAAAAAAATGCCACTGCAAACAAATGTGCTCGCTCAGATATGCTAAATTCAAACAGACGGAATCTGTGTCAGGCAGACCTGCTTCCAACTCCCCCTTCAACCTGTACAGCCTTTAAAGCAGCAGTGGTCACTTTTCAGTTCTAGCTTTGGCTTTTTTCTCTCTCTCTCTTTCTCCGAGCCAAACATCTGGCAAGGCAAATGCAGGATGTATGGGTGTTTGAGATACTCCCCAGCAATCCAGCTTTCCTCCTGTCCCCCATCCCTTTGTGTCAATCGGGCAAAAAAGCCTCTGTGTGAACAAGAAGAGGAAGTAGAAAAAAAATCTAGTCATCATCCAAGCGCCTGGATTCTCAGTTAATCACCTGTGCAAGCAAAGAACTGGGCTTCGCTTTTGTTTGTGCTCATTGCAAATTTTAATGAGTCTGTAGGAAGCTGATGTGACTGCTGTCCCTCCAGTGGGATTCTCAGTTACTCAACCACTAGAATACTCACAGATGAAGCATTGAATATGAATGCAGTGATGTAAAAAAAAAAAATTAGACACGACTCCACACAATATACTCAATATACTGGCAACATGGCAACAGAGGTATAAAGGTTAAATGTTTGTATATATTTACATTTGACTTATTCTACTTTTATTCGGAAGAGCCACTTTATGGATCTGGTGATGAGGCAAATGTATCTAAACTGCAACTTATAGCCTTAAAACACAGTGCACACATTATCTTTAACTAATTATATTGCCCAGCACAGCACAGTGGTAAACAATTTGCTTTGAATTAGCATTCTGTTTTAATGGCATTGGATGGGATATACACGCACAGCAACCAATGGATGCTCATTCTATTTTGTACCCTTGGAGAGGAACAGCTGGAGTATAACAAATGAATGACTACAACATGTGTAACCATAATGACAGAAGCCATTGAGCAAGCAGTAAATGCTGTGCAAGACTAACTTTTGTAAAATGTTTGAAATAAATATTTTGGCTGCGTTGATAATGTAAACATTACTTGCAATGTGTGTGTGCATGGTGTATGGAGGACACTAATCTTCAATCTGACAAGCATGTAATGTGAACTTTTTGCCATTTATCAAACCAATAAGAGAGGACTGCCGTTACATTGTGGACGCTTAGCTCAGTCATCTGCTAACTGAGATACAGCTCAGGTGAGTCCCCAGCAACATTTCTGGATTGCACTGTTGCTGTCAAATGTGCCTTATGCTTTGTGAGCTGATTGCAAGTTAATTGTGTCGGTTTGAATAAGCGTCTGGGTGACATAAAAACCATGGGGACATTCCTGCATGCAGGGGAGAGGGGCTTTTTCTTACATGTGATTTCATCTGTCCTTTTTAATCAAAATTTTTACAAGCAAGGGGCAAATAGCTTGTGTATGATGTGTCTGTGTGTGTGTGTAAAAGCACTTCAGGTTGAATAACATGAGCAAGCTAGCAGCACATATCTGAAGGTGTTCTTGGAAACTCATAGGCTGAGGAGGGACCCAGGATAAACCCATACTGAGGGAGCTTGGCTCGGAGAGTGACAGATGTCCAAGATGCCTGGCTTGGATTAGCCGAGCGATGATTCGGGCATCTTCTCTGGGCTTTGGCTGACGAGGTCCGTCTCCTCTGATGATTTGCTGGTCCCTGAACCATATGCGACCCACAAATCATTCATCTACAGTACAGGGGAAAGGCAATGCAAATGCATGCATTTTTGACCTACTGAGCTCCAACACTGCAAATAAATATGGAATGTTCATTTGAAGGAAATTAATTTAATCAGACCAACTGGCAAAAAAAGCCTACTAAGTAATGAGTGTACTTGTTTGTCATTGATTGTAAAAAAGCTTTTAATTTACTAAGGCAGTTGTTCCTTTTCCCCTCTCTTGCAATACAGAGACCTCTGTTAACAGGATCAGTGATCTGTCCTCTGTGACTGAGAAATAATGCATATAATAATCGATCCATGTATATATTTTTTTTTTCTCAGGCAAAGTCACATAATGTGATGATAACAGCCCCACAGAAGGCGGACTTGAAAGAGTTCACCCCCAGCGCCACGCACAGTCAGTGTGTCCCTTGGTCCAGCATTGCCCACAGTTAAGACCAGTCAAATTGGATTAAGCTGAAGTGGCTTGAGGCCTCACCACAGCTGGCAGAGAGTGATATGGGGTTTAAGGTGAAAAGCAAGGGTTAACCCAGCCAGCTCGAGAGCTTCGGGCACTGCCAAGAGTTATTATTTAATAATCATGTGCGAAAACAAAATGTTTGATCCACAGAGAGGGAGAGAGAGAGAGAGAGAGATCTATTATCTGTACTGTATTTTGATTTAGAGGTCACCAATCTGATCATCGGATCAAGCCAGGCTGCTGAGTTGGTCAACCAGTCTCTTTTGATAAGGTGCCATTTTCACAACTCAGCTCTTCAAAACCATATTATTTGCTTGGTCAAAAAAGCCTGATATTTGTTTTCATTTCGTATCCAATGTATTCAATATGCTTTATGTGTAGGAGAGAGGCGACCTCTTTGTTGCATCTGATCAATAAATACACTTAAAAAAAAAAAAAAAAAAAAAAAAACACAAACCATATTGGGCTACATAGGTTCTGTTAACATCACAGACCTTTTCTTGTACAGTATACTGTATAAAGATCTAGTAGTGTCATTTGTCAGTCGATAACTCATCACAGTTGGAATCTACAGTTGACTCAACCTCATAAACATGTCAGGGTTACACTATGAATACAATTAGGATAATGACATCATATCAAGAATACATTTGACTGCTCACTCACTACATTAAAGGGATAGTTCGTTTTTTTAACACATTAAGCCCCTTTCACAGGTTGTCTAAAATGCACTAAAGTGGTTGACATCAAAATTTTGACGATTGCTTCTGTCTCGGCTATTTGGGAAATGTAGAATCGCCTCTGCCTGCCTTCAAAATGGCTAGCAATGGGCATGTGTTGTTTCTATCCTTAAAACACTGGTTTTAAAAAAGTGCTACTCACCAAGTGGTTAGTGGTGCTCAATGATGTTCCAAAACATGTATCGTAGCGAAATAAAGCTTCCGTCATGTTTTATTTGGTACTTTGTTTATATGAAGGAGCAAATAGATCCCTATGGGACTTACAAAATGGCTAATAAAACATGACAGAAACTGTATTTTGCTACGATACTTGGGTTGGAACATCAGCAAGCGCCACTAATCACTCCATGAGTAGCACTTTTTTTAAAACCAGTGTTTTAAGGATAGAAACAACACATGCCCATTGCTAGCCATTTTAAAGGCAGGCAGAGGCGATTCTATATTTCCCAAATAGCCGAGACAGGAGCAATCATCAAGATTTTGGTGTCAACCACTTCATTTCATTTTAGACAACCTGTGAAAGGGGCTCAATGTGTTAAAAAAACGAACTATCCCTTTAAGGTCCACTGTGATACAGTAATCTTTTATCATTTATTATGTAAGGGATAACGGTTGACGAGTTATAAGGCAAGAACTCCACGGGTTCCTCCGCCGAGGATGGTTATCTTATCAAAAACGTCCTCTTACATCTTCCCTTGGCCTATTACCTTTTGTCTCCTGACAGTGCTTGACTGGTTCTCATCCTTGGCACCAGTGGCGTCGTTAGGCCTATTTTGGGGGGGCTGAAGCACCCCTAAAATATTCTTAAGTCCCCCCTAAATAATTTTTTTTTTTTTTTTTTTTTTTTTGCAGACAAATTATGCAGCGGTCCCAGACCAACTGTACGAAATGAAATGAAAGTACAGGGCAGGGCTGACAAGGGCGAGGCTAGTTTAGTGTGGCTATGGGGCTCCTGTGTATTGTTAATTAATTAGTTAATCAAGTTACTCTTAGGGAAAAGTGTGCAAACTGTCTAATGATCATAAATGTGTTCTATAATAAATAACATATATCCCAAATAAAGAGAGTTTTACTGATGTGGGTGGTTATAGGTGATGCTAGAATGAATGTCTAGAATGTGACACCTAGCTACAGTAGCCTCCCTTCTATGCTTTGGTCAAGGCAGCGAGCATTCTGTGTACAATTTTGGGGTGTGTTTGTTGCCTGGGATACCAGGAAACAGGGACTAATGAAGTGAAACGGCTCACATTTGCACTTACTAGAAGATAACATGTGTTTTACATATGTTAGCAAAAGAAAGATACTGTATGGATATTTTGGGAATTCTGTTTTAAAATATTTTAGATATTTGGATTTGTTTTTGATTACTATTGTGCTATACTTTGCATTGAAGGTATTTGATATCACAAAAGTCTGACAAGCTGAGTATATTTTTATCCACTTCTCGGCTGTCACAATCTGCAAAGCGTTTCTGGTAAGGTCAGATCTGGAAAGCTGTTCATCATGCATAGTCTCTCTAAGGCCTGAATAAAATATTACTTATCATATTTTTAGGTAATGTTGCAAAAAAACTTCCAATTAACATAACATTGAAACATACTTCAGTAAATAGTCATTAAAAATAATTTGCTATTCAGGACAATAGTAATAGCAAAAGTTCTGCATTTTATAGTTGTTGTTCAAGTGCCAATTTAAAATTGAGTCTAAATTATAAAGGACACAAAGGAAAACCAATTGCACAGAACAGCAGATTTATTCAGGGAAGACATCACCATTTTAGATGAGTCCCAGAAGATTCTATCCAGGACCAGAGTCTGTCAATGAAAACAGATCTATACTGTTGTGCTCAGACTGAAAAGCACCAAATTGAGCAGTCCTGAGCATCTCCTCAAATTAACAGTGTTGGTCAGCAGTACAAGTAACAAAGCTAGTTTAACTACATTTTTGAGTAGCATGGCTGTAGTCAAGATATTTTTTTAAATCTAATTTTCATTAGTTTAGCTGTTTTTTTGGCCATTTAGTGGGGTAGCTTTCACATAGGCTACATTTCCAGTGCATCATCTCACAGCAGCCAATTTTCCATCCAGGACATACTGTGATGCATATGTTGCATGAGATGTGCCATAATTAGAAATATTCACAATGTATACAAAAATCAATTTTGTGTCTTCATGTCTGCACACTGTAGTACATTTAAATAGTCTAGAACTATCAAATTAGAAATCAACCTGTATTGAATGTATAAGCTAGGCATCATAACACAAAATTTATTAATTATGCCTATATTGAAGAGGACTGTGGCTTAGCAATTTTGAGCAAGTGGAGCAAGAAGTTTTTCGATTAGCCTTGGCCATTACTGCTAAATGACATTGTGTTATAGTAGTATATATGAAAGGTAGCTTACTCCTCCCCTTTGTGCTCACAAAGAAATTCTGTCTGAATGTTCTATTCAAATAATGTGCTCTGACTGCTCTGTTTGCCTATAGGGACTTTCCGAATGTCTGTTTCCACCAGGCGCCTCCATCTAAGGACCTGCAGAGACTTATTTTGCTGACTGTGGCAGAGACAGAGAAAGGAAACTGAGCTGGGGTGATGTGAGACTTGGTGACAGACTGCAAACCTTATTGTTTTTTTTTTCCCCTACAAAGTTGTACTTGTAAAAAGACTGCACTTAAATGAGACTATTGTCATGGACAGCTATCAGACAATAAGGCTGTGAGTGGGCGTAAGCCTAGTCTTGTATATCATTATTCATCACATAACATGTTTTTGAATAGTTGTATTGTACTGTAATTAAATCATTATTAAATGATTATAAAAAATCAATTCTGAATGTGTAAGGAACAATTAGAAGTGTGAAGTAAAAGATCAAAATGTGAGTTAAAAAAGGGAAATGAGAAATAGGAAATTATGTGATTACTGCAAGAATTGAAACAAAGAAAACTGATGTGCAACTGATTTCTGGTTGTGGTGGTAATCTCAATGGATATAACCATTTCTAGTGGAAATTTTTAAACCCAGAATGAGGAAGTCATGGCTGAGCTTGCAGAGTATATACAATCAACGGCATGAAAAAAAAAAACATGCACTACACCCAGAAAAAAAAAATCTTGATTGCCAAGTTGGTACTGCCTTACCCTGTATGTGTCATGTTAAATAGTGCATTTAGAATAGTTAGCATGTAATATACAGAAATACAAAAAGCTATTATTTTTTTCCAAGCAAACAAATATTTTATCTGGGGAAGCATTGCTGCACGCTGAAGTTGTAATATTGTTATAATCATTTTTTCTGAAACCCAGACAACCTGGCACTGGGATAATGTAATCCTTTGCTCTGTGGTGACATAAGCACCTTTGCTACGCTACCGTTTGAGATCACCGGATGACATGGTACTGTACATGCAACCCGTGTGTTAGAGTGATGTCTAAAGTCTCCTTAAAGTGCACTATATTACAGTTTACTATAGATGCCATGATTTTCACCTTTTGATCCTGTAAGAGAAATTTGACCTCTGCATTTATCCCAATCATAATTTGTGAAACACACACAGCACACAGTGAGGTCAAGCGCACAATAACCCTGGCGCAGTCTTTTTAGTTTATGTCCTGAAGCCCTAACTATTAGGCTACAACCATACCCAACAAAGTCATATAACTGAATATAGTCAGTAATGACCATATTAGATATGGAGTGTGCATGACAGAGTATCTCTACTGAGCAAACAAAGGCGCTCAGTTGGGAAAAAATAATAACAATGAAAGTAACAATGAAAGTATGGCAAACTCCTCTGAAAGTACATGACCAACATGTCACAGTTACTAATCAGTTTGTTTATTAAGTGTACATTGTCTTACTCGTGTGGACTCTGGTTTGAGTTCATGAAGATTGGTAGGCACATAGAGTTATTAATTTGTTTATAGGGGTCAGACTCTTAAAAATACTCTCAAAATCCTTGAGCTAAATTATATTAAAAATAAGTCGACACCTTTGATATTGTATGCTGCAACATACAAATCTTCAGTAGTACTGTGTGTGTTTGTGTGTGTGCATGCATATGTGTGTGTTTATGTGTGCATTTCCATGTCATTTTTTTACTCCTTGATATTCTGGACACAACCCTTCTCATGCTGTGACACTATTTTTCTCTGACAACAAAACACAAATAATACCATTTCAGAATTTCTCTTCCTTTGCACAGCAGGTCTAAACATACAAATATTTATGTGTGCGAGATAGGACTAAATGAGTCCTTATAATGTTCACAGTGTGAGGAACACATCTTAAGGGAGGATGCAATGTGCAAGCAAAATATCAAAGACAGTGTTAAATTTACCCATGGTTCCTGTGCCGTTGCCAGCTCCCTACGGAGTGAGTGACTGTGCCAATGTTGTCGATATTCCATGGTCTAGCTTGAGTTCAAAGTGACGACTTGAAATAGATGTGAGCTGTGGACATCCTCATGAGTCTAACAACAAACAGGTCAGTAAAACCAGAAGAAATAAAGTGAATGGGTCAGTGTGTACTGAACCAATTTTGCCCACAAAGCTTGTGTGTGCCAAGCTCTTAAGTCTTCACTGAAAAGGGCTGTGGGAGATTGTTTGTGCTAAGAGACACAATGTATGTCTATATCGTTTGTGTGTGTGCGTGTGTGTGTGTGTCCATACAGATTTGGACACAAACCGTCACTGCTATGTCATGCTTAATCTGAACTGGTATGCATTTGAAATCACAGCTGAGAGTCACCGTGTAACATGATGTAGAGCTAAAAGAAATTCTGTATGAATCATGTGTGTTCCATGAAAGGCAGAGGCTGTAAAGCTACTTTCCGAGAAGTTTCTGAAAGTAAATTGTCTATTCGGTGGTGAATCTTGAAGCAAGTTTCAAAAGCTATTAAAATGGCCATAAGTAAAGGCAGCAAAAGGTGTTCTGCTGTAAGACATTATGTTCAGAGCTGACTCTCCTTAAGGTTGACAAGAAAATAAGCGGGTGCTGTTATCTCTTTACTTTACTTGTCATTTTCTTCTCCTCTATGCTGAAGCTTACAGTGGGAACAAAATTTTTTTTTCCTCCCACCAACTTCCACCCACACTGACTGACTGTATATACACAGTATAGGTTAATTAAGGTTAATTAAGTGTCATAAGATCTCTGGCATTGCATAATCTAATTAGTAGGAGTTCAAATGTTAAGAGTGCTTAAAACAAAATTACATATTTAAAAACACCAAATCCCCTTTAACAGTCACCGGACAATCAGCATAAATATGTAAATGATTTTACAAGTATATGTTTGAAAACCCAGTTTGCAATCCAGTATCGGTGGCCGCTTTTGCCTGGTAGCCTAAAACTGTTCCAATGTGCAACTGCATTCTAGATTAGACAACAAAGAGAGAGAGATAGTGTGTGTGTGTGAGATATATATATATATTTATAGAGAGAGAGAGAGAGAGAGAGAGAGAGAGAGAGAGAAGAAGAAGAAGAAGAAGAATCAGCTTGTAAAAGATCACTGCAATCCTCCGAGGCACACTGGGGGTGTCTCTCAAGAGGGGCTTCCTTCAAATCAGTCTGTCTGACCTCTGTTTCACTGCATCTGATAAGAAGCCCGCACCTCTCGGGCAGAAAATGGAATAGAGAATCTGTTTGGTTAATCAGTCATAATGCAGAGCACTGCCTTAGGGGTGGGGAGAAGCACAGAAGGGGGAAGTGTAGTTGGGCGCTTAAGAAACACTTTGGCAAAGTGAAAGCAAGAGCTGATGTTGCCATGGGAACGGCCTCCTGATGTACATTGGATGTGAGAGCCTGCACTGGAAGAGAAAGAGAAGGGTAGAAGTGGGTAGAGAGAGATGGAGAGGGAGAAAGGGAAAGGGTGAGATAGAGAGACAATGGTGGCCTTCCTGTAGGTCAGCAGTACTCAGAAAGCGGGTGTGATGACCACCACCGCGGTCGAGCACAAACACTTCGACAGTGGCATTCTGACTGTGAGTGTCTGGCAGGTCAGACATATTTGCATCCCAGATTTCCCCGTTCACTCAGGTCAGAATTTTCAGATATTTGCCTCATTAAAAGTAAAAGTTTATAATTTCTGCTATAATCAAATTTCATTAGCATGTATCTTTGTTCAAGGATCAGAACGACTTGTATTATAAACCACCAATAGAGTCACCTTTCACCTAAACAAAACCTTTTTAGATAGTGGAAAAACATGGAAATTAATTACACTTAAAGGTCCAATGTGTAGAAATGTCGCAAACCTACTATTTAGCCTTGCGCCACGCAGTTCATACGGCATGCAACGGCATGCTACTAATCCTGCTACTGTATTTCAAGATGGCAAATGCCTACATAGCGACGCCAGCCATTCAAGCCTAGTAAATTGACCAAATACTTGAAGTTAATGGTGGTGGTAAATATTTATGAAAAAGCACATCTTTTTGAAGGGGTAACATAGACTTAGATTAGAACAACTAAAAATGCTACACATTGTACCTTTAAAAATACAGTACATGCTCGGTACAGATGTTATAATAGAGTTTCATCTGTTTCATAGCATTAACCCTGATTTGCCTAATCCTTGCAGACACATAAGGCTCTTTGTTTAAAAGCTTTTGACACCTACTTGCTGTGTGCAAGCCAGTTTTAATAATTCTGGTTTAAGAACAGTCTTTGAACATCACCATTATGTTTTCCCAGTCTATTTGTCCACTGAGTAGAATGTGTAATGAAGCTTATGCAAAGCAAATGCATGCGTTTGAGACTGTTCCACTGGGATGAGAACCCAGCCTCACATTATTTATTTATTTTTTCAATCCTCGTGGGGATCGTCACCGTATTATAAATGGACATCCGGATTTGAGGCTGGTCTTCTTCCTCCACCTTGATGCAAAATGACTCACTAGCATGTCATTAAATAAACTGGTTCATATTTATGAAATTCTATATCCACATATAACGTGGGGGAGTGATGAAATGCATCCACATCATAATGTGGGACGTGTTGGAGCCCTTATTCACACATTTGCTTGCCATGAAATTACCTAAGAGATTTTATCCTGGCCATGACACTTCATTACATCTGCATGTCCCTGTTAGAAAAGTAGGCTACTATATGCTGTAAACACACAACTGAACATGTCAAATGGTATAATTTTGTGCTTTTAAAAGCTCTGTTAAAGCAGTTATCACACATGCAACTATTATTACTAGTGCTGACGGAGAATTAGGAGTAGCAAACCACTTAACATCCTAAATGTTGTTAGCATGACACATATTTGACAGAGCCTCTAATTTGAAAACCTAAACATGTTCAGGGAGACTTGGTTTTTTTTTTATATACTCACTGTTTATGTTTCACTCTTCATAATTGTTTTTTTCTTTTTTAGGTTTGGGGAATATGGAAAATAAGCCACACATGAGAGCAAATTGTTCATAAAATTGTTATAATTAGTAGTCAAGCTATCAGTGTTCCTCATCAACTCTCATTATCACTAAGGCAAACAGTGCACACTGCTTTGAAACTATTGTTCTGGCAATCACAATGAGCAGTGATAGCAAAGTTACACCCAATTTAACTCTTAAAACAGCATTTTGATGTAGAATGCTTTATGTAGAAGTTCCATCCACATTTAGCCTATGACAGAGGATAAAAAAAACATCCAACATGTGTGTTCAGTCACAAGTTAACTACCCTGGTACAATGTGCAGGAGATTTTTACTGTATTTCCCATTTGGATGAAAGTACAGAATTTGGGATGATAGGATGATCCAGGTCTCTATGATCATACAGTGCTTAACAATGTGGTTAATATTTAAGCAATACAAGACTGTGTGGGAGTGAGGCAGTTCACGGATATCCTCACGGGTGTGGTTTAGCTGCAGGCTCAAAGCCAAAAATTGTGGGATATACTCATGGCTGGTGATGGCCTGGTGTCTCATCCATTCAGAAATTGATAAATAGTTTGAATGGACCTAACTGTTGTGCATTTAAGCAGTAAGCCCTGAGAGATTGTTGTATATGGGGAACATAAACAGCTAATTGGCAGTGGAAGTCATGTCACAGACCCTATTAGATGTTGCACATTCTACATTCTCCATGGACTTGAGAGGATTGCTTTTCTACAGTGGTTACCACATTAACCCCTAGCTCAAAAACACAACAGCAATGTAGCGATTTATTCATTGGTAACAATTCACCTGCCAAGAAAATCGCTCTAGCTGAAAGACCAACTAATACACACTGTTTCTTTTATGGTGCAGCAAATAGAGTAAATGCCATCTGAGCCATAAGGAGCCAGGAAATAAAGAACAGCATCAAATGCGATGCCACTCATCATAATCAACGACCGTAACTATCCACTGTAGAATACAGTATGTGTTCATGTATGACCAAAAATTGCTCATCATGCATCTCTGGGAGAACTGTTGACATGCTGCCAACAATGTGTCCATACACACCTTGGCTTTGATCTTTCCTTTTTTCCCCACTGAAAAGACCATGCAGTCTCTATGTATACTCTGCATTCCCATGTACCATTGCTCTCTCAGTACATATAGCATTTTCCCCAGAACCATGAGTGCACATGTACAAGGTTGCATCCTGATCTTAGAGTGAGCATTACATTTTCTTATTATATTTAAAGGTGCTCTAAGCGTTTTTAGGACTAAAACATGTATTGTTACATACAGCAAACATCTCCTCACAATCTTCTAGCTGCCTGTCCCCTGAACACATTGTAAAAAAACGCGGTCTCTGTAGACAGCCCAGGTTCCACAAACGGCTAAAAAACACAGTGGGCAAACCTAGCATAACAAACGAAACGAAACATAACAAACATTGTTCCAGCCAATAAACGACAAGAAGGATTTGGAGGAGGGGTTGGGTGGGGGGTTGCACATTCATGAGTCTTTCAGGAAGCATGGGAGGGAGGAGGGAGCTATCCTCCGTTTTGTTTGACAATACTTCAAACGTCAACAAGAAGTGACATCAAACACCATCGCTTAGAGCGCATTTAATGGTTGGTTATTGCTGGTCTTTTTGCTTTCATTCAAAAACATATTTTTTCTGCTATATACAACACCAACAAAAACAAAAATAATTCTTGAAAGTTCTGTTTTGTTTTCCTGCTACTTGAAGAAATGTTAAGATACACTGATGTACCCTGTAGGGAACAGCTGTACATAACTGACCTGTTTTGAACGGGTCTATCATGTCTAAGTATAGAAGCACTCAGAAAGCTGTACAGAGCACTATTCTGCCTGGAATTGTAAGTCTTGCTCGAGTAACATTTAGACGTGTTCTGCGTTGAACAGGTCATGTTTTCATTAAGCTCCATAAGTTTTATAGGCTTGTGTCAACTGCATGAGAGGCATTGTCTTGTTAAACCTTGAACATACACATAGGGACCTGAAGGACTCATGCCGGCAAGCAAACAAGTGGCCTGACATCTGTTAGTTGGCAGTGTCTCTAAGACAACAGGGAGTAAGTGTCTAATACGCTATACACAATGTCACACACTGGCGTCACATTAATGTCCTTCCATCCCTAATTCAGGCATCTATGTGAAGCCAAGTGCCAAACAACCTAACTTGTCATCAGGGGCGCCGACAGGGGGGGACAAACGGGTCTCTTGTCCCGGGCCCAGGAACTAGGGGGGCCCAGAACTGGGCCCTCATTAAATTGCTAAGTTATTATTTTAATTCATTTCAAAATATGCCTTTTTATGGGAGAAATTGCGTTAAATTAATTATATCTAGTCGTTTTTACCATTATTGTCCTTGAAATATGGATCAAGAGCCCCCCTGCCACCCCCTACCACAAAATGGTTTGGCCTTTCATAAACAATGCGCCGTCATTTGATTAGCGCTTCAGTACGGCACAATGTCTCATAAGTCAGGAGCTCAGAAGAGAAAAAAAGCGAGATGGAGAAGCCAGAAGTAGGGGGTCATTAAATAAATATTTTAAAAAAGGTCCCTCAGATGATGCAGACGGTCCTAGCAAATGCAGGGCAGAGCAAGGTAAGGAGGCACAGCCAAGGTTTCCCAACCCCGTAAAGAAATCCAATCCAGCCCAACTCCAAAGTCACGTCATGCATGTTCATACAAATCAGGGGGTAACAGACACACTGAACAGTGAACACCTTATATTAAACGAACTAGTCATTAAAACTGATAACCACAACGGCACAACGTTAGCCCCGACCAAACACAAGTTTTAGCCTACTGATAATTCCTGTGGTCAAGTAAAATGCGATCGATATATATTAAACATATTGACGTGTAGTTTATGAAGTCAATGCACGCTTTACATTCATAATATCATGTAGATTTTATTATTGTTAGCTTACATGTTTAGATTTCTAAAGCCATAGCTCCTTTGTAATGGAGGTCCAGTTGCACATCCAACCAACCTAAATAATCAATTTGGTTAATCCCGTAAATGTACAACCTGCGTAAATGGGCATATTAGCCCCCCTCCTGGCCAGGTGTCATCATGACGTGGCTGGGAGAGTGAAAGTTGTTGTGTGGGTGAAAGTTCTATTGGTTACTAATGCGTTTTTTTTTAAAGCATGACCTGTACCATTTGTAAATTTTGAAAAACAAAACCTATCAAATTTGTTTAGTCTATTCAGTATGTGGTGAATAACAAAATCAATGAAAACAAGCAATAGTGAAATTTTGAAATAGTTCATTTGACCCCTGTTCATTTCTATTAACTTCAAATAGAACACTGCATCTTTTACAGAAACAGTAGAATATGGTAGCTCCATTATAGAGGATGAAAGAGAGAAAGGAGAGGCTACTAGTGAGAGAGAAGGGGGAGCGAAAGACAGTCACAGTGGAGCAGGAGGGGGTCATTCCCCCAGAGTAGAGAAGCATGTTATGTTAAAATAAATAGGTTGTTGATGTGAATAATGTTTAAAAAAAAAAAAAAAAAAAAAAGTCGTTATTGTTAACCATGTTTCTGAATGTCTGTCACTTACAGGAGGTTGTGGGAGGTGTAGGTGGCGGGAGTGGAGTGGTGGGGGGTGGGGAGGTGTCGGTCGGGTGGGCCGGGGGTGAGGGTTGGGGCCCATTTAGAATATTTTGTCCTGGGCCCAGCCAAAGCTGTCAGCGGCCCTGCTTGTCATCATCATGTTTCTGATTTCTGAGGTTCCTTAAATTTCTTAAATATCTCAAAGAAAAGCTGAAACACATTTAGAAATACCAAAGCCCTGCAATGCCAACCCACGGAACACCCAGCGCGGCTACAGTGTGTCACGGGTGCGGCGTTTAGAAGGCATGGTGAGACCCAGGCGCAGGTGGATTGGACATGTTTATAATATTTATTGACAAGTAGGATAACACACGGAACAAGACTTACGCACACACGACAGGAGAACAAGAGTAGAGGGTCAGGGCGACAACGCGACAATGCAAAGACAGCGACTGAACTAACACAGGGGTTTAAATACACATGAGGATTGATTAACACAAAACAGGTGAAGCAGGGCGGAGCTAGAAACGAGACAATGTTTGAATAACAAGATGACAACATTGGACACAGGTGGATCAGGAGGCAGAGCACACACTAGGAGAAACATACGGCTAATGGTAAGACGCTGACTGATAGGACAGGAACAGGAACATACTGAACAGGAAAACACGGGCTGACAGGACAGGGACCGGAACAGACTGAACAGGGAAACACTAACAAGACAAGAACAGGAACTGGTCATGACACAGTGCCTCTTATGCAAAACATAATTACTGAAGAACCAAAATGAATGAAATTAGTTTCTTAATCTCAATTAATATGTAAAAAAGTGGAAATATGCTATAATTTTGTGGAGTGGTGACATTGTTATTTTTGCAACTTCCTTCATGAACTGAAATAGGTGATGGTAGTTCAGTGGGTGTGTTGTTGAGTGTGCTGTAATAAGTTGTAATCATGTAATCTCACAGGAAGCATACAAGTTGTTGTATAACCACCAAGATTTTGCCGAAACAACAAGTAATGTGTTAATGTAAGTTTTAACTAGAACAGAATTACAATTACAGAAATTTAGTAGCTGATCTACATGTATGTTTATTTGCCATAAGCTCAGGGGAAAGAAATCAAATTCAAGGCATTTTATCGACAGATTACCACATTAGGCCACACCAATAAAATTAGTTGGTTCTCGGATTTTTTCTGGAAAAATATGGAGCGAGCGAGCGAAATAAAAATACAAATAAAAAAAATGCTTGTGACTTATTATAATCTACATGATTGAGTCAATGTTCATTAAAGACATTTACTCATGTGTTTAGGAAAAACTAAATGTGGCCTAATTTCTTAACTTTCACACCTCACAGCACTTTTTGACATGCAGGTTTTAGGCAATGTACGGAAATTCATAATTCTGTCATTCTATGTTATGTAAAGGTTTGATGGTTTGTCATTTATTTAAGAGTTTGTGAATCTAAGCACCAAGCAAGCTGGCTGTGGAATTGAGGTATGACATATAATGTAGACTACGTCTAGGCTTTGTCACAGTTCATCACAGGGCATTAGAACGTCAAAATCGCATTGATTCACTAGATGGCAATTAGTGACTAAAACTCTGTGATCAGCGCAACGTAGATGAATATTCATCAACGTGCAGTCACGTGAATCTAGAAAAGAGACGTTTTTTTTGCATGAGAAACAGCAAAAAAAACGTGTGTGTGTGCGTGAGCGAGGATGGGAGTGTGTAGGCACATGCTATTAATTTATTTATTGATTGATTTTGATGGCGAAACCCTTTGAATGGGTTTTTGTCGCCTCTCAATCAATGAAATATCAAACTCATCTCCACAGAGTTGCACAAGTTGGCAGACTGCTCTCGGCAAAGTTCTCGTCCTCTTTAATTTCAATGCACTTGTCAAATGTTTTTCTCTTCTGATCAAATATTCTAATAATTGCAAACGCTGGCCTAGCAGGATCCACCGGCATCTTTCCTCATATCATGTCTCTTGCTCTCTGAAGTGAAAGGCGCGATTTGATTGGTTTTCGACGTCATGTGAACGCAGCATGCTGTATTATAGATCAGCCACAGTGTTTTTTTTTTTATGTTCGTGTGAGTTCGAATTCAATTTTATTTTTATTTCATTTTGCATTTTTTTCAAGCAGCGAATCCGAGAACCAACTAATTTTATTGGTGTGGCCTTATGTAAACTTTGACAAATACATTTGCCTGTCTATAGAACATATCCGGACATGCAAATCCTGACAGTCCACACTGGCTGTCTTCTCTGCAGATGTGTTACTTTGCTGCCACTATTGTGCCCTTGAGCAAGGCATGTGGCTCTAGGGAAGACTACCCCTGAACTAAGTGATAGTTTACAAATGTAAGTCATGTTAAATAAAAGCATCAGTGAAATGCATACATGTAAAATGTAAGGTAAAATGACTGGACAGTCCGGCTAAATTAATAGTTTAGTTTTGACATTATTGAATCAAAGTATACTGCAATAACCCTACAGATAAAAAAAAAGACAAAGCAGCAGAAGGCTCTATTTCTTATTTCATATATACATACCTATATGCCCCAAAGCTTCAAAGTCAAGGAGCCATTTACACTTTTTTCACCTTTGTCTTGTGGAGCAATGCAACATGACCGTTATGCACCACCTGAAAGTCTTACTGTAGGTACATTGAATTAACCCCATAAATATGTCCAGTGCTTTTGGTTAGGGAAGACATGAGAATTCAGCTACTTGCTCTCAATCATAAACCATCAGTGGAGCTTGTCCCTCTATCCATGGGCTCTGAGGCCCCACATGAGGCCCTGGCTTGGCTGAGGCCCCACGTGACCCTCCTCATACAGGGCAGGTACCGTGCCAACGCCGACCTGAAGTCATTCCTCAGGAAGATGTACAGCACCGGGTCCAGCAGGCTGTTGATGCTCAGCAGGGCTCTGCCCAGCTGGAACGGCATGAAGATGGCCCTCTCCCAGGCACAGGTGTCTCCATGCAGCAGCAGGCCCAGGTACTTGACATAGCCGGTGATGTGGTAGGGTCCCTGCACCACAATGAACGTGACCACAAGCAGAGTGAGGAGGCTCCTGATGCGCCTTTTCTCCACCGAGGCTAAAGCACTGACGGCCATCAGTGACCGCAGGGTTTTTACGTGGAGGATGAAAATGAACGTCAGAGGGATGACAAAAGAGGTCAGGAGAGTTATGAGTCGGTAAGTAATAAACCCCCCCTCTGAGGGGTATTTCTCAATGCAGAGGGTGTAATTGGTGCGTATTGGGAAAAGCTTGTTGAAGGCCACAGATGGAGGAATGGCAATCATCATCCATATGCCCAGTGCAAACCAGCGTGCAAACTTGAGCCGACTCAAAAAGTGATATTTCAGTGGTCTGGCAATGGCCAAGTGACGTTCCAGGGCTATGATGCACATGAAGAAGATACCAGAATACATGCTGATGTAGAAGCAGAGACTGGTAAACTGACAAACTCCCGGCCCAAATCGCCAGTAGTGGTCATTCTTGTAGTAGTCTATCCACATTGGCAGAGTCAACAGTTGGATAAGGTCAGCAATTAACAAGTTAAGCACGTACACTGGCAAAACATTCTCTGTTTTGATGAGTTTGTAGAGTCCACACAGAGCTAGAATGTTCAAAGGAGTACCAATAATAAAAAATATTCCATAGAGAGCTGGAAGAAACACTGCATCTTGGCTGAAGTCTATCCCACATATGTTACCATTCCGCTGCACATGTAGGTCAGTAAGAGGACTTTCAGAATTTAATGCCATCTTTTATGGACTGAAATTTTAAAAATTAAAAATATTTACAAAAGTGAAAAAAGTCAATGCATTTTTTTTTTTTGTAATATAGATTATTCTCCTCAACCTCAAAAAGTTATAAACTGCATTTGTCAATTTCTATAATTACTCTTTTATGAATCACATGTACATGAAAAAATTGTTTGTTTTTTTTTCAGTGAAAGTTTTGCCAAAGTTTTGTTACTTGTCTTGTTAAAGGTCTTGTTAAAATTATACAGTAGGTTTACATGTTACACTTATTAAACAATATATTAAGAGAAATCACTTACTGTGCAAGTGAGTGAGTGAGAGAAGCCACCTTCTGTGCAAGTTGTTGGATGTTGACTTTCCCAACAATAAAAGGTTTCCCCACAGTGCACCGTTTATAATGATTTGCTCAAATACGGAAGACATTTTTAACATATTCAGGGTCCTTGACCACAACTACCACAATGACGTGTGATGCCACAGAGAGCTAAAAAAAGCAGTTTCCTCATCCTGTGGAAAGTACAAGCATGTCACTTGCATAGGATTTTGTAAAGTTTAAATAAATATTTACCGTATTTTCACGCATATAACACGCGCGCGATATACACGTTTTTGCAAACCGCCCTGCGCGGTGTATCCGTGAGCGCGCTATATACGTTTTTGTTTACACAACTCTTGAAATTTTTACAAGGACACGTTAAATGAGTAGGTATAGCACAGTGAAAACATATCTTGGCAGTGGCTACTTGATTTAAATTGCCGGTAAGTGCACAGGATTGATCCAATCCATCATAGCTTTAGAACAGTGGTCGGCAAATAAGTTTGGACCCGGGCCAATTTTTTTCTTTTTGACAATAAAATTGCGGCCCATCATCATCAGGCAAAACATGCTTTTCTACTGAAAAAAACTTTAATATATTATATTATAGGCCTATATGCTACTCTATTTATTAAAAAAAATATTTACATTCATTTAAAATGACTGCAGCAGCTCCTGTCATCCGTCATTCAACAGATAGGCTTAGCAACCTGACCAATGATTTGGCTATGCATTAGTAAAGTTGCTAATTCTCGCATGACATCCTGATCCTGTTTCTGTTTGGATGTGTGAAACACGCAAGATTCTTAGCTAGCGAAGCAAAAATGTCACTGTCCAAAGCGACAAGTTGTTGTTAGCGAATGTAGGACGTACAAAGAAGAGTGGAAGGAAAGGTCTGCGTTCAGCCTACCTGAGTTTATGAACATCCAACATCTCATCCGATATTGGAAGGCATCACGAGACGACGCATGGCCAAAAAACATATCCACTTGCTAATTGGTGCTCTTTGTTAAAGGTCTCCTTCCAAAATAAACAGTTTAATACTTGACGTTTTTACATTACCATAGGTCAGCCGAAGCACTTGTATGCTCAACTTCAAAATGCTCTCCTACCCCTGTAGTCTGTATTTGCCTGTGATAGAAAACAGCCGGGAAAAACGAGCGAATCAAACCGTACAAGCCTACGTCACTTTGAACATTAGCTATGCAGTTAGACAGACCCACTAGAGGGAGCATCACAGTGCTGTTAGCCAATCAGAGGCGATATATTTGCATACCATTAATATTCATAAGAATCCTCTTGTGCTATCCCTGCCCTCGTTCACCTAACTAGAATAGCTTGAAACAAGACAACCACAGCATATTTTTGTCGAAACCAACTCTCATGAAATTATTTTAGACAACAGACCACCACAAAATGAATGAAAATACGATGGAATGAGACCTTTAAAGCAACACGCCACCGTAATTCAATATTGAAATATGTTCTTCCCCTAACTTAGACGAGTTGATGCATACCTGTTTTGTCTCTGTGCGTGCACGCAATCATGCTGGTGCGCGATGCTACTTTCTTAGCATTTAGCTTAACCCAGTTCTTTCAATATACACCAAACAGCCTTGAAGTTAGAAGCCATCAAGCAAATCCGTGTTTTTCCTATTTACATACGGATACTAGTTATTTAAGATGGTTGTGGTGACACAAAATAAAACGTAGCGATTTTCTAAGCAGATAACAAGGGGAACTATGTATGGCGGAAGAACACTTGGGAGCCCTTCGCCATCGGCACAGTAATATCCTCACTCCTGATAAATCTTCTCCCCCATTGACTGTATATGTTCTCCCCCAAGGATGTTACTGCGCCGACGACAAAGGGCTCCCAAGTGTTCTTCCGCCATACAGTTAGTTCTCCTTGTTATCTGCTTAGAAAATTACTACGTTTCATTTTGTGTCACCACAGCCATCTTAAAGAACTATTCGGTGGCTATTTGGTGTACATTGAAAGAACTGGCTTAAGCAAAATGCTAAGAAAGTAGCATTGCGCACCAGAACAGTTGCATGCACGCACAGAGACAAAACAGGTACGTATCAACTCGTCTAGGGAAGAACATATTTCAATACTGAAGTACGGTGGTGTGTAGCTTATTTAAAGGCGCTCTAAGCGATTGTGTTTGATGTCACTTCTTGTTGACGTTCGAAGTATTGTCAAACAAAACGGAGGATAGCTCCCTCCTCCCCCTCCCTCCCATGCCTCCTGAAAGATTCACGCGCACTAACCCCCACCCAACCCCTCCGCCAAATCCTTCTTGTCATTTATTGGCTGGAACAATGTTTGTTATGTTTCATTTCGTTTGTTATGCTAGGTTTGCCCACTGTGTTTTTTAGCCGTTTGTGGAGCCTGGGCTATCTACAGAGACCGCGTTTTTTTACTGTGTGTTCAGGGGACAGGCAGCTAGCAGATTGTGAGGAGAAGTTTGCTGTATGTAACAACAAATGTTTTAGTCCTAAAAACGCGTCACATCGCTTAGAGCACCTTTAATTGTTTTTTTTCCTCAAAATGTAGATATGATTAATAATAATCATTAGACTGAATTTACTTATGCAGTTTTGTACAAGTTAAGAATTTTAATAAAATTCTATCTTATCTGTATTCTATCTTATCTATATTACAAAAACTGTTTACTCACTCAGTTCTCAGCTTTGAACATATAGGCACACAGGTTTGAGAGCATTTGATGATTTCATTTATCATTGGCAACACAAAACTTGAACTGTTCTTGTTTTCCACTTGCATAACCTAGCATGATGTAAGGTCATATGGTGTTACACTCAGATCTCCTTGAGAATGGGTCTGGGAACCCTTTGTTTACTTGAGATTCTTTCTGGGCTATGTGCACAGATCTGTCTGTAAACATTATTCTTTTGTTCACTGATATCAGCTTTTAGCAACTTCATATACACATACGTTCTATGGCACGAAACCAAGTTCAAGATGTAGCTGAGTTCAGTTACCTTTCATATGACTCTTAAATATTTATTAATAGCCAGGAAATAAATAACACGAACCATCAAATCACATCCTGTTATTGTCCCCAATCACAATGCATGCAATGCTACATATAGCCTGAGGGTTTTGTAGCATGCACAGTACAAATAAATAGGTACATGGCCTACACTCTTATCTTGTGCAACTAGAATAGGAGGCAATGCACTACTGTACATTACACAATTCAGTGCCAGAAATACCAGTCAAAATTGCTCAAATTAGTGTGTCGTCTCTCTCTCAGTTGAATCAAACTAGAAGCAGTCAATATGGCAAATGTTTACCAATGGTCTATTGTAATTCTCATAAAATGTATCGATGAAGACATTGTGCAACTTGACACTTTCCCCCTCTCATTCATTTCAACTTCAAGTTTCCATCTTTTGGGAAACCATAAAGCTTAACAAGTATGGCTATTGCTCTGAAGTAGGCCATATATACTACATTACATTTCACCTGTGAATAGAGGAGGTAATTGCCTTTGATACACTCTGGGCCCATATTCACAAAGACTGCTATCTTAGCGCTAAACTCCAAAACCCTGTGAGTTTTCTTTAAAGAACAGTTGAAACCTGCTTTTAGTTTGGAAAAAAACAATTCTTAGGATAAGATAAGATCTTTTGCTGCTGCTGTTACCGTCAGCTTTCCTGCACAAGTCTGCTGGCATTTCCATCCATGATTGGTTGATGAGTGTCAGGTCAGGCATGGGCTGTGCTGTGTAAGTCCTTCTGAGTGAGTGCCGACAGAGATGACAGACAAAACAGAAACGGTATACGCAAAGCTTATTTGCAGCTTATTTATTATGTTTGCATAGATAGTATGTAAACTGATTTTAATTTGGTTGAGTTATTGTATTTTTGCATAGTTTATTTATTCCATCATGAACTATACCTGACGTTCAGAACTCTGCATGTTCATTTCAAAAGATTACAAATGTTCTTAAACTGCTTCCTTCTGATGTATGATGAGATGAGTCCCCAGACTTACGTGCTACATTTGAGCAAAATTTCATTGGGAGTCCTAGTTATGACTGAAATAAGTATGTTTAGGAGTTCCATCTAAATTAATTTTGAAACCATTTTTAGCTTTAAGACTTTTTATGAGTACCAGCCCCGATGTTAATAGGAAATGATGGTAAATGACATTCAGAACAGTGACAAAGGCATGTCAATGAATGCCAATTTACCATTGGATTGGTACATTTGTTACTTGCAGGAGGCATTGACTCATAACAGGTGAACTTTGTTCAAGGTAATTAAAGTAATAACACACTTGGGACTTTCCAACTGATGAAATCAAGTCTTCTAACGTGTGCTTAAATACATTCATAAAGAAGATTCATCCTAAGCCATTTCACTGATAAAAACAAATGGACAGCAAGCATAGTCTACCCCATAGACAACCCCACAAACTAACACACAGACACACACCAAAACAAAACCCCCCTTATGCAATTGTTTATACTCAGTAGTGTATAACAGAGGCAGATCATCTAGATGAATGGCTATCCAGCCACCTGCTATAATCCAAGCAGTGGCACATGGCCAGCTGTGTTTCTAGGGAAGATTTGCACCTCATCATCAAACCCAAATACTGATTCAAAACACACATTCATATTAGTGGAAGGTGCCAACCTTGCGTTCCATATCAATGTTAGCATGTTCATAGATTTGGCACTTTGACGACCGCCAGGGAAGAGCTCATGGTGTGTTTGAATGTGTTTTTTCATTTTTCAATCAGAGTTGTAATTTAAAAATGCTTACAAGGTGTTGAAACACCACTTGGCAGATATTTTCCGGCCCTGGCTCCACACAAGATGGCCGGATTTCTGCGTTATACTCTCTTTCTGCGCCGCCTCCACCCAGGGCATGGCTCCAAACTCCATGTAAAGTGTGTAGCTGTCCAAAAACCAATCTCCCGATCAATATCAAAGCTTTCAAATAGGGCTGGAAAATGAAGTCTAAAAGCCCCTTGCAGTGAGGGTGCTCATAAAGCACTGTGGATGTCAGGGGAAGATGCATTTCCATTTTAGGAAGCTTCCCCTTCAGTGCACGACAGAGATGCTCGGTGTTGCATGCACCAACGGCAGTGAATGTGAGTTATAAATAGATTACATCTAATCTCAAGATTTTATTATATCAGCTGTCGAATGTCGAATATAATAAAGGATCGTGCCCTTGTTACAGCAAAGAAGTCCCCTTTGACTTCAAACACTTTGCTAGCACATCCATTAATCCATCCAATCACAGCTCATTAAAGTGTTGTTATACAATGTTATACAATGTTATGCGTGAACCCCACCCGCCCCCCCCCCCCCCCCCCCCCCCCCCCCCCCCCCCTCC
>JAGFZM010000041.1:790865-918253 GCA_017657215.1 Limnothrissa miodon
CTACCGAACCCTAAACGTTCTCCCAACAGACGCAACCCCCCCCCACACCCCCCCCGCCACCATTTTAAATTGACTCTGTGCAGGTGAATTTAGTTTGACACCATGGTTCTTGTGATTAATATTTTTTTCTGGGAGAATATACTAGAGGAAGTCTCAGGGATGGTCTTTCGGCGGCTAGCATCTGTTGGGAGTGTGTCAGTAGCTTGTATGAAAGAGCAGTTCACTCGTGTTGATGCATGAGTATGCCCCGTACCAGTGGGGTTTAGAAATCGTACTGCGAGACACAAAGAAATACGCTTGCACAAGGAAATTCTGGAAGAATTATTTTAAAGGCTCCCTAAAACAAAAAAAGACAGTGAGCCTCCAGTCTGCAGTTTTGTAAACAAATAAGTAGTGCTGAACTCTATGCTCTCAGGGGCATGGGATTGAAACTACCTCCTTGTAAAAGACCCTAATTTCCCCCACAGAATTTAGTAAACCCTGGTCGGGTGGGATATAAAATAGTGTACTGTCCGACTAGATCAATGCTGCAATCTTTTTGTTGTTTCATATGTTAGCAACACTATGGAAGAGTTATTAGCTTAAAACTGCTGGACCAGCTACACACAAATTCTGGAGCCTCAATGGCCCAAATTGCTACAGTAATTGGTGTTTGAAGGCAATCCAGTCTGCGATGCTGTGCTGTAAAGTGGTGGTTTCCATGCGTCCATCTACAGCAGAACATCACAGTGCATATCCTGGAAGGCCTGTTTGAATAAGCATTATACAGGCATTCATCCACCTTGTATAGAATTGGAGATGGCACTAAAATGAATAGACTGCAAATTGGATACTACTAATAGTGACAAAGAGTAAAACTGTGTTGCTTTAAATCTACAGAGCTCATGAACGCTGTGATGAGCCTCCATGAGCTCTGCTCTGTAATTTATCAGGTTGGATGAAGTCAGTTTATTCCACAGATGACTTGTCTGGCACAGCGACAGCAGTTGCCCTTTCAGCAGTCTTACATCACAAATAAAATAAAGAGTTCTGCACAGAAGTTATGATATTCTCATTTGAAATACCAAAGGGGTAAATTAAAAGCTCTGCTTCTTGGAGAAAATTAAATTTGCTGCTGTTTGCCAATATACCCATAAAAATGCTTTTTTTGAACAATGATGATTAGAATTTAAAGTAAAAGGTGCTGCTAAACACCTTGTTTAATGCAATCACCACCATCATGTCTTGATGATAACGAGACAGAGGGAGAGAGAGCGAGAACGAAAGAGAGTGAGAACAACACTTTCACAACTATTCTGCAGATATTTGTCTCCCCATTCTTCATGTCAGTTTAGATGTTCCATTAGGTCTCTGTTGACTCCAGGCTTCCTCATTCTTGGCTTAATACTATTTGCAATACTAGGGCACCAGAGCAAAGTTTGGTTCAGTCTCACTGAGAAATTAGACTGATATCATGAGGCCTCTGACAGTGAAGCTATTTAATGAATGAATGCACAGAAGCATATTCCAATGAAAATAGCTTAGCTCAAAATTTCTGTGCCGATGGTATGTCGACTACGCTTTTATCTTGAAAAAATAAATAAATATTACTTCAATGATGAACCACTGCCCAGCTGTATAATCTGTAATAATGAGTTTCAAAACTCCCATTGAAAGTGTCACACTTGTACATCTGCCAAGCAGATTTCAAGCACCAAGGAACATGTTTCCAGAAGGCTTTAAGCGATTTAAGTTAATGGGTCATGTGGGGTTTTTTTCCCTGTGTTTTCAGACGTGTCACAAAGGTGAAAGGCATGGCACCTTTAACTCGGCCATCTGGCTCACTCTACAATACAGGCAAGCATGACCCATATGAAGGATTTCACTGGAGAACCACAGAGTAGCATCTGTTCTCAGCACAAATGCCCTGGGTCCTTCACACGACATGACAAATTACACTGGGCACTTCACATTTAATTATTCACATGAATGCTTACCTTCTTGGAGCACCTCAACTCGCAAAAGATTGAAATCAGACAGCGGTTGTGTGTATGCCTGTGTTTGGGGTGTGTGTGTATCACGCACCATGCAAATAACCAGAGAAACTAGTTGTTTCACTTCTGTCATTTCAACTTAGAGGCATGTGTGTGCCTTTTTTCATGATGAAAATCAGTGGAATCAGTGCATTTTATTGTAAATTTCCCAAATTGAATGAGCGGAGTGATTGGGCCATTCGGTCTGGTGAGTCATCAGATAGGAAAGATATGTAAATAGGATCTCTTCCATTCCCATTGATATAGCGGAGATTACATCAGTCAGGTTCCATTTGGAACCAAATCAATTTGAATCTAAACACAAGGCCTTTTATTCTGCAGTCTCTTTTCTCTTATGCTGTGCACTGCCATCCTCCTCTGTTCACTGTACTGAGAGTGTTTCTCTTCTTCTTCCATCTGAGTGGCTCCATAGGCCCTATGGATCTCTATGGCTCTGGGTTTGTTACGCTGTTGCAGATAGAAACAATGTACAACAGCGTCTAGCATGCTTTTCCTTATATGGAAAGGACCGGCATCTTATGAATGAAAATAAAACACTAGAGAGGGGACAGCTTGTCAATAAATATTTCATGCACAGGACTGAGGCACTCTGACACCACACACGCTGGTTGATATTAAATGGTGGCCGAGAAAAACAAAATTGAGGTCAAAAGAGTTTGTCTTTGTTTTTGTTTTGTTTTTTCTTCAAAAGTACTCAGTGTAGAATCATTTTGTTGAGGTGTTGTGTCATCGTGCTTCCCAAACAAATAAATTAAGAAGTGGAAGTAGAAAATGATTTATTCATGTTCGGGAGAGCTGAGGGACACGCATAATTTGTTCTGGTGATAAAATATGACTGGAAACAAAAGAGAATTTGTTTACACTTGCACAGGGTAGGCCTACCTTTAATTTCTGGAAACAACAGTTTGTAACAGCATCAATAAAGACCGACAAAGACGGTAACTCCCATTGCAACAGGCTTAATAAAGGAATGTTAGAGGAGCTTAAAGGTCTCCTTCCAAAATAAACCGTTTAAGACTTGATGTTTTTACATTACCATAGGTCAGCCCAAGTTGTACTTCTATGTTCAACTTCAAAATGCTCTCCTACCCCTGTAGTCTGTATTCGCCTGTGATAGAAAACTGCCGGGAAAATCGAGCGAATCGGAAAAGCTGTACAATTGTACGTCAATTTGAACATTAGCTATGCAGTTAACCCGCCCTCAAGAAACGTTAGGCTGCCTGCAGACAGACCCACTAGATGGAGCGTCACAGTGTTGTTAGCCAATCAGAGGAGATACATTTGCATATCATTAATATTCATAAGAATCCTCTCGAGCTATCCCTGCTCTCGTTTTCACCTAACTAAAATAGCTTGAAACAAGACAACCACAACATATTTTTGTCGAAACCAGCTCTCATGACATTATTTTAGATAAGAGACCACGACAAAATTAATTAAAATACGATGGAATGAGACCTTTAAAGACAGATAGCCAACCAGTGAAGTAAAACCAAGGGGACACTAGGGTGTCAAACATATAGGATTTGTTTGAAATAACACTGAAATGACGGAGTGGTGTTTGCCTCCTCCAGTCCATTATCAGAACAGCTCATACAATACAAATAATAAACTAACCAGGACAATAAGGAATTAGAATCTATTACTAGCAACCATGCTATAATTAATAACAGTAATAACAGTATAACAATAATACATTAAAGATATCAGGAAGACTCAGCTATTTTTTTTTATTTGTCTTGTTATGCACTGTGGATACAGAAAGGCAAAAATGCTTTTCTCCAACATATTCCAAAAGTCTAATCATTTATATTCTAAAATGCAGGTATTAGGCTATTAGCTAACATGGAATAATTAAGTACAAAGTAAAGAGATGGCTCTTGAAATGTCTTTTAAAAAAACTTTAAGCTGGTAGAACATCCAATTCGTCCAATTTATACCAGGTATCACAAAAGAAATAAGTCATTTTGTGTAAATCGACATGGTCATTATAAGTGGGGTATAAGGCTGGAGAAGGATTAATTAGTATTCAGCTACATTGTGGCTAGGAGTACTTGGTAAAAGTGGCTTGGATTTGACTAAGTCATCTAAAACTGATATCCAAAATCCATTTAGCACTAGGTATCCAGTATACTAAAACCCAGAGGTTAGTGATATAAATTCACTTCACCCTTCTAGTGCATCTGAATGATTGCTATACGGACAAATTCAGCTGTTTCTGCATTTTACACACTAACACCAACTTATGAATTCACTTCCTCTATCATGAGTCTAAGGCATTGTTATTTCCTCAGATCTGCGTTTTCAGATGCTATGCTGGCAACCTTCCTGATGTGACCCCTGATGAAAGAGGTGCAAGCTGCCTTCAGAGCTTTAGGTCTCACAGTATGCAAGTCCATTGTAATGGAGGACATGTTCTCTAATACATAGGAGGAGGAGTCGAGAGACTTTGCTAAGGGAGCTTGCCTGAGTATCTGCCTTGTAGACAGACATGGCATTCTGCCCAGAGCCTGTCCCAGCTTACCTCCTCAGCATAGTAATGACACTCTAATAGAAATCCTTGTGCCCACATATACTCTACATGTTGTATGTATTAGCTTATAAAGTACCGTTGCTCCTGTGCTGCACAGCGAATTTTGCAACACAAAATAGGCGAAACAAGTAAAAACAAAAGTTACTTCCTTTAAGGAAAGTGGGTTTTCCTGAAAGATAAAGTTTGAATGACAAAAGCCACAACTGTTACTGATACAGTACTTTCCATTCTTATGATATAGCATATCTTTAGTGCTTCACTTCTTTTTTCAGGTCAACCAGACCAGACAACAATAAGTGTTCGGGGGAGCAGCCACAAAATGGATATTTTGTTTCTCATAACTGCTTTTTCTAGAACAACTTTGAGTTTTCAACAAGAAGAAAGGAGCTCTAACCAGCAGTTGTTCATGGATGTTCTACTGAAACACATCAAACTAGGGCTGTAGGCCCAGAAACAAGAGCAGATTAAATTACGCACATGATTTATTCAATATCCACTCAAAAAACAAAGACAAATCAACAACACAAACAGCTTACACCAGTCTACTAATGACATAAACAACCTTGTCAACCTCTTGGTAAGACAAAAAAACATTTCTTTTTTTGGAAAGTCTTGCCGACCTTTGTAAACTCAATGGCACATAAGGCTGTGATTCAGCACTGGCATAGGAAAAGAACAATAAATTCTCGTTGAACTTCAAAGAGAGAGTTGAGTCAAGCCAGGCATCTGCCAACTTTCCCTCTGAAAAAAAAAATCAGTCTCTCCCCAGTGGCAGCATTACAAGCAATCTGTTATTCTAGAAAATTAACAGCCTCACAAAGGTGACCACGCTGGCGCGATGCTGAACAGGAACCCACAGAGGTGGCCATACTGGCAGTGAGACGCAGGGGCACGGCACCAGCTGTCACCAAGACCCAGGCCTCACATGCATCTTGGAGAAGAGCACCTCCCACAATGCATCTGTGACGCTCAGTCATACCACACTCAGTTTTTAGTGAAGTATGTCATCAAAAGTGACTTACAGTCCATCAAATTTGTGTGTCGGGTTTGAATGCACGCTCTGTGGGGAAGAAGCTCCTGACCTTTGTGGATGTCAACATGTCAGACAGCGGACCCTTATTTGCCTTGGATCCCTTCTCTGACAGGCACTGAATCATATGTGGGGAAGATGAGTCTGAACAGACGAGGAAGAAGAAGAAAGAGAAAGAAAAGTAATAAGTAAGTATCATTGTTGAAAAATTGAAGATGTTTTGGGGATGGTAGTTATAGAGCAATGAGGCTCAGCTTGAACTTAGCTGACACTGGCAGAGACACATAATCAGACAAACTGTTGATTCAGCACTAGTGCTATAAGATTCCTTCTGGCAACTGTTAAGAAATACCATAAAAAGAAGAACAAAATAAACTATTTCAAAACATCTAATTTAAAAATGTGGAAATTGTGAAATGCTGTGGCCATATTTTTCTTCTGCTTTTCTTAGCTATTTGTGTATCATGTAAATGGTAGTGGAGTGGATCAGCCTGATTTGCATTAATTATACATTTTTAAATACATCTAATTTATATACCAGTACTTGCACATATATACTTAATGTGAGGTACATTACAGAGAGATGTGCAGTACTGAGCTAACATTATTACAAATATTACAAGGTCTGGAGACGATCCATACCTGTCAAATTCTATTTGATATGCAGATGATCCATTCCTTTCAAATGATCACAGCATTAGAGTAAAAGTATAAGTAGATATATACTTTTATAAGATTTGGACAAGCGACCCTATTGGGAATTTGTGAAATATACACATAACTCAGTGAGGTGAACATGCAGTAACTGCGTGCAGTGGGTCACTATGTCTAGTAGTCAAGTCTGAAGTCCTTACCATGGTTGGCAACTACTTCTTTGTACAGAGACTACTAGTTCAAAAAATCTGACTCAAGAAGAAGTGTCAATGAATAGCAATGAATGTCAAGGAAATAATGTTTCTCCGTCCCCTGGGAATCTCTAATAAATACGGTCATGCCCAATCCTTTCTTCTGTTTCAGTCCATACTGTCTTGATTATACCCATACATCACAGTTATTATTTCTGGTATCCCAGTGCATTTCTCTGCTTCCAGACCCAGAGTCATCTCTGCTAGCATTCTTCTCTGGGGATTGCACTCCTCCAGTAGAACAACAGCATGGGCCCAACATTTCAGAGATGAACCATTCAACGCTGTAAAAACAAACAAATGAAACATCTAGATTAAAGATCCACTACCTAAATCGACCCTGTTTCTGTAACACTTTCTATGGCCCTAGTATTCATAAACAATATAAATCATGTAACTTTGCAGCTCCGCAGACGGATGTGCCAGACGGCAGAGCCAAAGCCAAACAGAGTCTCATGGGAAAACAGATCAGTCGATCCACGAAAAAAAACACCAAAATAATCAAAACTTTTCAAAATAATCTAAACTTTTCAAACTGAAAGCTCCAAAAAAAGTGCTGTTGCCTATAACTAAATAACTAAGACCCATGACTTGAAGCAATAAGAATCTTAATAGGCAGCGATGTCCACAATTCTCTCAAATATAAAGACATAATTAAATAATGTACTTACTGGACTTAATGCTTAATATGATGCGTTATTTTCGCATGAGGTCATTCATGACAAACAATTAATTCATGTTAATTTCTCATTATTTATTGTTTCTCATTATTTATTAATATATCAGAGATATAGAAATGCATGAATAATAGCTACAACTAATAGAAGTGATATATGTGATAGATTTATAGTGCACAATTGATCATGATTTGGGAATAATCAATACTGTGGATTGTAGCACTAAGGTTGGGGAGGGGGGGTCCCCAAATTAAATTTTACTTAGGGTCTTATAAAGGATTGGTCTGGCCCTGTAAACTGCCAGTATATTACTGAAATTAAAATGAATGTGTTTAAAAGAACTAGCCCAAAAAGCCTCATCTTTACCAATGACCTCCCAAAACTAAATCTATCCTATCATCATCTCTCTTCATTATTAATGGGAAAGTTGTTTATCGTCAGACTTCTTAAAAGGGCAAAATGGAAGTGAACCAGACACCTTTGGAGACCAAGTCAGTCAGCTGTGTCTTCTGAGCCCTGCCTGACTTGACTGCACCTGGAGCTAGCAGCCTGTGTGTGTGTGTGTGTGTGTGTGTGTCTTTGTGCGTGTGTGTGTTCATGGCCATGGACGTTTTTTGAAATCCAAGGACAGCAGGTGAAACACAGCAGGTACCATGGCACTTTACCAGCATCTAGGACAGCAGATCATTTCTGGCCAGCAAGAGGCCCTCTCCCCTCCCCCCGCATCACCATCCATCCCCACATCGCCAGCCCACCACCCCTGCAACCCATAACCCCACAACCCCACACGCCTACCCCTCGGCCGCCACACAGCGAGCTCTCTGAGTGAAGGTTAGTGACTGAGACCTGGACAGTGCCAGAGGGAAAATACTTTTTAATGTAAACCAACTCGCCTATAAATGACGCCAAGAGGTAATTAATCAATTGACAGTGAGAGCAGAGTGTCTTGCAGTGTGTGGGTTGTGGAGCCAAACCCCTCACCATAGTGACTAAGACAGAGAAATGGGACAGCTGTAACCCTGTTATAAACATGACATGGCTCGTATCACTATTAACAATAATGTCATAAACATCAATGAGGTGTCATTCAGGTGTTTACAATATGTGACGTGTTTCTAACTTGCATCCCTTAAAATAAAGTGTGACCTAATTTATATAATTATCATATACAGAATTTATAGATGCAACAAGGCTAAAAATGTCTGAAACAAGCTCCAACATATTGGTGATGTCGGAGCAATAGGGAATTTTGGTATCTTTACCAAAGATACTAATTACACATTTTTTTTTGTCTGTTTCCAAAAAATGTATTTCCTCAAATGTATTCTTGGTGTGTATCTGCCTGTGTGCACATAACTCACAGTTTAGCCCCTGTCACCTCATGTCTCTGTGTTATCAGCCAAGTCATGCTAACCACTATTGACATACTGTCATGCTGACAGTGATAGCGAGGATGTGCCTGGAACTAAACAATTGAAATTGGGCAGGCAAGAGCAGGAATGTAAATTAGGCAACTTTAGGATTTTAAGCTCTGCTGTTTGACTTCAATATAAAGCACCTCATCCTGATATCTACATAAAATTGTCGCCATTCTTCTGGGGATTTTAGGAGGAAGAACAAATCCTTATTGTTCAGCTTTTGTTCTAGCTATAGCTAGCTATTGTCTCTGCATAACTGAATGTTAAGTGCCACATGTTTTATACTGCAACTGCAGCTCCCCTTTGGATATTGGCATTTCCTGTTGGGCATAGTGATTGCTCTGTTACATCTCCAATAAAATTGTCTTAAAGGCAGATCAATAGCAGTTTAACGGCACTGAGCTATCGGCAGCTCTCGCCATGGGCAGGTCTGAAAGAAATATGCAAAAAAAATATGCAGCTCACATGGCAAGCCTAACTCTATCCAGGAATCAGTTAACTAAAAGATCGGCCCACAACAAATGTAATTTGATTGTCAGGAATGGGAGGGTAAGGAGGGTATTTCTAAATAAAGTGCAAATGACATTCACAGACTACAAAGTGATTTGAGAAACATGCATGTCCAATTCTATAAATCCTTTGACTTCCATAATGTTTTTCTGGCTACATGGCTATGACCGGCAGATAGGGATCAATCTAAGAGGCAGAATTAGCAGTGGTCTCTGCACGATGGTAACCTGATAAACTACTGCGACTCAGTGACTCCCTACAATGATAGCACAATGTGATTGGCCTGACCAAACTAGGGTGAACTGTCACCGAGGCCCTACAGTATGGTTGGTTTCAGTGAAATCATTTGCTACAGCGAGAGTGGGTCAAGAATTCTAGGCTCATTTGTGCTTGCTGAATCCATGTTACTCATACTATAGGCCAAGTCCTGGGAAATGATTGATCTTAAGAACTTGAATGATCCCATATTTGACACTGGACAGTTGGATATTGCTAGGCTGAGGGATGCTTTCTAAAGGCCACTACCATCTCCACAATCTTTAAAGTCTCTAGGTTATGTTGACTGTTCTTTGGGGGTTCACCTCAATATTAATTTGGGCCCATAATATCTCATTATTTTGCTCACAATATACAAATTTTAAATTGTATTTTAATGTTACATGAAGAATATGTTGCAATTTACACTGCATAACGTCAGTGCTTGATATTAAACTGCTATACGAATTTTAGGCCATATCACCCAGCCCTACTTCCAATAATATGTGACCAGAAATGATTGAAATCTTCAGAGGGGCTACCTACCATTTAAAGGTGTTAATTCAATTAGACCCATTCTCAGGAGTCGCTCATTTGTGAAAGCAATATGTGATAGGTTTAAATGCCAATTAAACATCACATACATCATCCCTGACGTCGGCTTTTAGCTTTACTGCCAGGATAAATGTTGTGTCCGCTGAGGCGTGCTGACACACAAAGATACCGCCAATCCATCTAATGTAAGCACTTCTACCGCTTCTTTCCCCTCTCCGTTGGGGTCCTAAGAAGTTTCTTGTGATCGAGTGCTCTGGAGTAATCCAGAAAAAAAAATCAATAGTGTTTTATATCTGATCCATGTTAAAGGCAGCCATCCTATAAACTAGGGAACAATAATTACTAGGCTTAACCCCCAGTAAATCAATGGTTTCTCATTATCTCAATCTACACCCTGCCAGGCTAAACATCTCGTACATCACTTCAAATGGAATGTCTATTTGCTTTTCTTGAAGCTCTTTAGCCAACAAATGTTGTTCAGGTTCAATTACACTTCTGGCCTGAAAGACCTGATTGCCTCTCTATGATATATACATAAATTACCGGGTGCTGTCTTCAGTTTCAAATGTGGGCACAGATTGCCACCAGGATTACTCTTCAGCCCAGTGGAGTGATTAAGAGTTGGCAAATTTGTTTTGAGTCTATGATGATGAGTAGGTATAGAGAGTAGCCCATGCTAAACCAACACCCAATCTGGATTAATACAAGCGTGATCCTGACCCAGATGTGTTCGAGAGGATTGTTATTCCAAATTAAATTCACTTTCAGAAGTGTCAGTTAGCACTTTAACATTTTACTTACATTATACAGACAACTTCTGTTATGTGAAAATGGGTCAGCGGTCAGTTCATGAACAGTACAAATGTTCATTTAAGTTAAGTCACTTTTATTGTCAATTTCTCTACATATACTGGACATACAGAGGAATGCGCACGGTCAGGAGAGCCAGAGGCCGCTGCGTCTCCACGCGCCGCCTACCCATTCACACACAGTCATACACCAGTGGAGGGGATTACCATGCAAGGCTCCAGCCTGCCACCAGGAGCAATATTTATATATATAATATTTATACCAAAATCATTGCGAAGTGTGACTTCTATCAGCTTAAACTTCTTCAAACTCTCAGGTGGAAGTTTACATACAGGTGTGAAAAAAATGAAACGAAAGGTCAAAAAACATTTTTTTTAGTTCAATGCAGAACTAAAATAAGTGGTCCTCTGTAAAGTGTCTGTGAATGTTCACTATATGTGACAGTGGCACAAGTCGATAAGGTGTAAAAGCATGAGACTAGGGAGTGCATTTCTCAAATGAACGGTAGATAAACATGGGTTGGGGGAAGAGGCATGTGACAAATAAACTCTCTGATCCTTTATTAACTACCGCTCCCTTGAAGGATAAGAGTGTCTCATTAGATGGCAGTTAGTGAGGAGAAATATTGGCCATGGAAGAGCAGAAGTGAAGGGTAGTCATTTCCCAGGTCTCTCTCTCTGTATCTCTCTCACACTCTCTTTCTATCTATCTATCTATCTATCTACCTACCCGTCTATCTCCTCTCTCCTCCCCTGCTTACTGAAGCTGAATGACTACTCAAGCACCACTGCTGCCCTCACCACTGCAGTGGGATCCAGCTCAGAGTTGTGCTAGCAGACATCAATCCTGTTAATCGTGAAGAGGATCTTCAGGATGTTTGTGGTCTGCAGTTTCCAACATCAACTGTGAGTGAAGGCCCACGTAGAGAGAGGGCATGAAAAAAAAGGACAGCAGTATTAACATTTTTTTTCACCCACAGTGCTGGAAGCCATGCAGCTGCCTACTCTGACTCTGCCTAGACAGGCCTGCTGAACATGCATCAGTGACGGGAGACAGAGAGCAGAATAGAAATATTGCAACAACAAAATGTCATCAGTGAATTGGGCTGTTTTTGTAAGAGCAACAACATTCTGCTCCATTTTGCAGCAATGTAATTCTGAACAGTTTTTTTGTTTGTATTTTTTTCCATGTCATTCCTTTTATACCTGTGAAATTTCAGCTGTATCTGATTTTCACGTCATTTCTTTTATACCTGAAAAAAACAAATTTCCCCATGTCTTTTCATTTATACCTCTGAAATTTCTACTATCTGAATGGATTTTCAGAGGATGCTTTTTACAACCATGTGCCATGTGCTTTAAAATTCATGTTTATATTCTTCAAGTCAATTACCACACATAATTATTATACAGTTGTTTGTCCATGAATACCAAGAGTTACCCCTTTTCTCACAACTCTCACAGTTCTTGCTCTTGAACACAAGCACACCACATACAGTTCCCTAATTTTCATTTCCTCTTGAGACAGTTCTATTAGTTATTTAATCTACAGAAATATGACCACTATAATATTCAGTCTGTGAGTAGTATGACAGCATTTAGACAATGCAGCTCAGTCACAAAATCCAGATCATTCCAGTATAAGGGAATATCGACCTCACACATGGGAATTAGACTCATTTCAAGGTTACAGGTACATTCAGTGATGCTTAACAGTTTGTGAACACTTAACACTTTTAAATGCTGTTTATATCTCCACATTAATATTTGATATTCTCTAAGGACACAGTAGAAAAATAATGTCTTCTTATGACGCCCTAGCTCTAAGACATGAAAACCGCTTCAGCTCTCTTGTATCATGAGCTGTTATCAAATCCTTCAGTTACTGGACATCTGGGGGCTATTTAGAATCACCTCTGCCTCTGTCTATCGGTCTTTAAAACAACCAAATACATGCAACTCACTGAGTGGGTATTGGTGTTCACTGATGTTCCAACACTAGTATCGTAGTGAAATACAGCTTCTGTCATGTTTTATTTGTGTTGGAGTAATATCAAGGAGCAAAGCGTCTTCTACCAGAAACTAATAGGGTGAACAAAATGCCAAATAAAGCATGACAGAAGTTTTATTTCACTACGATATTTGAGTTGGACAACTTGGAGCATCAGCGGACACCAATATAACCACTCTGTGAGTTGCACATATTTTTAGTCTCCATAGTAGGGTTGTTTTAAGGACTGTCACATTGTGCCCATTGCTAGCCATTCTGAAGCAGGCAGCTAGTGAAGCTACTGAAGTCAGGATGAGTTGTCAACATTTTGGTGTCAACCACTCTATTGCATTTAAGACAAACCATGGAAGTGTTAAAAAACAAATAAATCCAGCTGATGCCAAATCCGGTTCACACACACACAGTGGGAGGTATTCAACTCCTGCACCTCCAACTTCTACGAAAGAATTTGTTTACAGACCCAAGACTCAAGGTTTTCGTTTGCATAGTTCCTCACATCAAAGGATATCAAAAAATATCATCTGTCTATCTTTCGTCCATCAATTTCAACAAAGGATCAAATATTCTTTCCAAGCTGGGTCTGGAAATTCTGACTATTTGGAAGGCAATAAAAACATTAAATGTCAAGCAAGGAAGCAGTACGATACTTGGTATGACAGTGACACTGTTGTATCCGACAGTTCCCCACCTACCAACCACAGATAGGAATCAATAATGTCAATCTTGTAAAGATGAAGTTGTTGAGTGTTTGTAGACCCTTTAGTCTAAAGCAACACAGACTTAGAATGTGTCATTTGGGAACTGCACCCAGGTCAACTGATTGTCAGTTAGTAACATTAAAGCTGTTCCACAATGCTTGCCTCCAAAGAAATCTCCAAAGCTATGATGATTGAGAAGGTTGCTTGATGTAATTTCATGCAAAAGCTATTGTTTGCCCAAGTGATTTTTTGTTGGGCTGGTGCGGTATTAAGGGTAGGATACAAAAGCAAACGTGAAGTCATACTGTCGATTACAGGTTAGTGTATCAAACCAACAGAGGTGTTAGAGTAAAATAATGATACCTACATAGGATGTCTATAAAAATCCAATCAGTTTCCAATCAGAGTGTTTGTGCAGGCCAACAGGTTATGCTTGTGCACAGTGTCTCATTGCAATGGCATTTTTGTTGTCTTGTAATTGAAGAAGCCTCGGAGACACACTCAGAGGACAGGAGTTGATCATAAGAAGGTAACTAATTTGTGCTGAAAACACATGAATGAAATGCACTTGAATCCCGTCAACCCTGGTAATGTTTAATTTGTTTTTCTATTGGACGTGGTCCAGACATGGGCTAATCTCATATGACAAACAGTTCCTTTCTGGCTAATGTAACAGCAGCCAATGACACCTTTGGGTTGCACATTAGAGGTACAACTTCAACTCTATATAGTTCTATGTTTAAATGTTATAATAGGAAAGCTGAGAAGTGCATTTGCCTGTGGTAGAGTGTCCCTTTTTGGATAGCTCCCTCCCACCTTCTTTTCTGTGGAATTGCTGGCATCAGTCTTTGGAAATGTACATTCAAGCAGCGGGATTTGACTATATAAGTGATGTGAGGCTGATAAGTGATCTGTTGTTTTCATACCCACTGACAGCATTCGGCAACGTAAAACAACAGGGATAAAACAACAAGGAAGTTTGTTCACTCCGAAATAATCCCTAATGTCCACAACTCAGCCCATCCGACCCTGGGATTGTCTACAAAGACGATGGAGGGTCATTTCTTTTTGCCCTGACCCCCGTAAAATTTATTCATGGTGATAAACTACAAGTCATTTCATAGTAATTTCTAATCGCACTTTCACAGTAAGATGGTGGTTTCCTCCCTCCCTCTCTCTCTCTCTCTCTGTCTGTCTCTCTGCCTTTCTACCCAATCAGTGAGTCTCTATTTATGTTCCTGTATGTGCTTTAGATGTTATGCATGTATTTTTCTATGTAGGTATATTCCATGCACACACACAAACTGAAATGGATTTGTTAAAAGCCAGAGTTGAACTTGGGGAAGAGGAGCTGGGAGCTGTCCAATCCCACTGCAAATGTTTATTAACCGCAGAACTTGGGCACACTTGGCAGTCAACCTTCACTAATGCTCATTGTGAATATGCTAATTTTAATGCATGAATATGCACACTAAGTGATTCTTTTAAAGGCAGTAATTAGCTCAAATGATTGTGACTCTCTGTAGACGAGCTTTGCTGGGTTTTTTTTACGTTTTTCACAGTCAAAAATATCCATGTCTGAATCCATTTAGAGCCTGCACTGTGAAATCTATTACATCAACATGTGATTTTTGTAATTTTCGTATTTTATCACCAGATGACAAACATAATTTGTAAATTTCACAGCTTTTGTTTAATTGAGTTTAATAATTTACCGTTCCAATGCAGTAAGCACACTATGAATGTGTTCCGCTGCATTTAAGGGAAAATACGTTTATGTTTCTCTGAAATGAAGAAGTCTGAAATTGAAGCTGAGGCCTCAGAGACTCACCGGGGGCTCCAAATAGAAATAGTATCAAAATGTTTACTCTCTCATCTAGCAGAATGACATTTTTAGAAAAAGTCAATATCATTTGTGTCTCAGAGTATCGGCCTTAACCTTTCAAGATAAACATTTCACAGAAAAGGCTGACAGCTGGAGAGGTCAGTTTTTTAAGTCATTAAGATTTGATCTGGGACCCTTTCAGATACACAAGCTAATATCAGCCTAGAGAGAAAGATGGATCACCTCTGGCAGTAAAATTTATAATAATTGGGCGAGGATACATCTCCACATTTGGTCTCAAGCAGCACCCATTTTTTGGCCCGCTTTTCATTACTCCTGACAGAAATTGTCACTATAATCAATTCATCAATGTAACAGAGAGATAAATGGCCCAACAAGAAATAGACAGGACGGCCTACCTTGATCTGATAAGGGAAATTGTCTTTTTTATACATCATCATATTAGAGTGTAAAGGCTGCTTGGACTATATGAACATCTTTTTCAATTTAGTGTGTTTCAAATATTAATGGCAACATGATGTGACCTATTCATGAGGCAGAGACAGAGAGTGAGTCAGCCCATTTAGGGCAATGAGACCCCTGGACCAAGAGAAGCTCCCCATATGGTTTAGTTGAACTATATGTACATATAGCTGGCCCATGCATTTTTAAGTGCCTCTCTGCCTTTGCACTCTTTTACTGACCTTCACTACCTGAAAAGAAGTCTGAGTAAGAAAAAATTACAATCTTCACTATAATTTACTGGTTGGACAACCTTGAATTTAGGACCTGGTTCGTAATTATTTTTCTTTAGACTGATTCAACATGTCATATTGTATAAATAGGGATTTTTATTTCCATGCTTTTCTCTTTGATGGAATCAGAATGTATACTGTAGTAGACTTACTGTACCTTGACCTTCTTCGTCAATAACAAACTAGAAGACGGCATCTAATCACAGAAGCAATAGTGTGAGCATGCTTTTGTGCTTGTCAGCTTTTAATTGAGTTGAATTAAAGGAATGAACTGCCTTGAGGGGGTCTCTCGATTGATTTGCGTGGTTCAATTAGCAACACATTGAAATTGTGTTTTGTGATCTTGTGAAAGCATGCCACAGATGGAGACAGAGCCGTTGTAGGGTCCTCTTGTGATATCCCTGACCCTGGAGAACACAGATCAAATTTAGGGTTATACAGCATAATCACCAAGTCTGAAGTAGAGCGTCTTGCACTTATTTGGCCTCAATGAATTTCTGTCCAATTTTATGCTTATTTTACCACAGACTGCAGGCAGCAAGCTACCGAAAAGTAAATGAAAAGTAATTACAAAAAAAGCCTTTTAAATAAGTAAACATTTTTAAAAAATGAAAGTCAAAAGGCCAGTTTTTTGCTGAAACTTGTAAGGTGAGAGGTGGGAGCCGATCTTGTCCAGGTCATGGCACATCTAGGGCAGCTGTCCCAGGCTGGGCTGCCATGTCTCCTGCCCCTCCTCTCTCCAGGCAAGCCCCAGAGTGCCTGTGCAAATGCTTGTGTGTTTTCATCACCGGAATACTTCTCGTCTCTCCCAATACAGGTTGTATGTAGCTCTGTTTCTCTTGTGTCTGTCTCTTCACACACCTATTTTAAACTGCTGTAGTGGTAGAAGAAGCACTAGCATTCGGTTAAAGGGATATTTCGGTTTTTAACACATTAAGCCCCTTTCACAGGTTGTCTAAAATGCAATAAAGTGGTGGACATCGAAATTTTGACGATTGCTTCTGTCTCGGCTATTTGGGAAATGTAGAATCGCCTCTGGCTGCCTTCAAAATGGCTAGCAATGGGCATGTGTTGTTTCTATCCTTCAGTCCCTCCAGGATTTTTTGTGATTGTTGCGGCCTAAAATACCTGATGTTGCGGGAGCTTTTCCCAAAAAATGCGATGAAAGTTGCGGTGATTTTTAGTTTGTTGTTGTGATTATATTGCGTGAGGAAGTAAAAGTTGCTATAAGTAATTGTGATTTTCCCTTTTTTACTTTTTTTTTTAAATGAGGAAATATTAAATTATTACTGAAAAAAAAAAACATTAAAAGAACAAAGAAACTCTTTGTAAACAACCAAAGAAATTCTTGTAAACAACCTTACTAGGGCTGCCAACTCCCTCAACCTCAAATGAGGGACACTTTCCTGTATATCTCAAAAAGATCAGGGACACTTTCTTGCAGGTGTATGCGCACAAAATGGCAAGGTTTTATAAATCCACCAATTTCACAGTTTATAAGTACAATCCACTACTTGCTCCTTTTCTTGAAATACTGTAGCACTAGAATATAAGCAGCAAACCCTGAAAAGTTTTACAGCAGGCCCAACTTTTGAAAACATTTAAAAATGTAACAGCCTAGAACTTTTTGTCATTGTCCATCTGTCTCACGGGCTACATAGGCCTACTGTAACCTACATTTTATTGGTTCCTCTTCTGACCTCTTTCATAAGTATAGCCTATGTGCAATAATATTGCCTGTCTCTTTTGTTATCCTCAGTTGTCTGTATAACAATATATTATAACCAGATGGGCAAGCTAATCAGGAAATGTAGTTAACTAAGCACCCACCAGTTACTCCACATCAGATGAAACTTCACTACACCAAAGCTATTTAAGACCAAATGTAGCTAAAAATGACAGTAGTTCAAAACAGCTACATTTCTAATGTACAAAAGGCCTATATTTAATAATCCAATTTTCTTCTAGACTGTTACTGTATATATTAACAAACAGCTCTCTCAATAGCTATACAATAGTAACTGATTAGTATATAGCCTATTGATATGCCTATTGTTTGCCTGTTTACTGTGATAAGATCATACATTGTGGACTTTTTTAAATTATTATTATGGCATGACTGAAGCATCAAATGCATCACATTATTGCAATGAACTGATCTTCCATGTGCAGCCTAGATAGAGGATTTGCTGCTGTGAGCTGATGATTGATAATATAACTTTAAAGATCACTTCATTGCCAAAAAAAGCTAAATTAAGCTATCAGAGTCATACTCATGCTGTAGCTTCACTACAGCCACGCTACTAAATTAAACTAGCTTATTAATTTGCATTGAAGCTACTGCCCGACATTGATTATAACTTCGACATTTAATTTAAGACATGTGATTTAAAAGGTGTAGAACTTTCTTGCCCATTTGTGATCACTGTTTCTGTCGAATACATTTTCTTGGTGTTGCTCTCCTGACCTGTCTCTGTTGTTTCTTGTTGTCTAGGTCTCTGTTGGTGTCATCTTTGCTCTCTGTCTTACTGTTGCTATCCAGTCAAATGTTTGATAAGCCTATAGCTAAATCGTAGCCTATACCTCCCGATTAAATGTGTTAAGTATTTTAAAAACACGGAAGAAATGCCACCACATAAAAAACAGAAGCAAACGCGTAACCAGATGTGCATAAAACCCGATTGACTGGGAGAATCGGGGTGCTTCAATGTGGGCCGGGCAAGAATGCCATTGACCGCGCTGCAAAGTAGACCTAGACGTGTGATTCTAGCTCAGTGTAAAAAAAAAGTTTGTCGACGTGAGCTCGACAAGACCACGCAAATGATTGGTCAATTTTGCGGGAAAGTTGCGGTGATTATTTAAAATTGCAACATCGCCCTGAATTCACGGGGATTGGTTGAAGTTGCGTTGATGTTGCAAATCGCAACATCGCGAAATCCTGGAGGGTCTGATCCTTAAAACACTGGTTTTTAAAAAAGTGCTACTCACCAAGTGGTTAGTGATGCTCAATGATGTTCCAACATGTATCGTAGCGAAATAAAGCTTCCGTCATGTTTTATTTGGCACTTTGTTTATATGAAGGAGCAAATAGATCCCTATGGGAGTTACAAAATGGCAAATAAAACATGACAGAAACTGTATTTTGCTACGATACTTGGGTTGGAACATCAGCAAACGCCACTAATCACTCCATGAGTAGCACTTTTTTCGGATCGTAGGATCGTATCAGAATTCCCCATCTATCGGCGAAGTGGTATACTGCATACGTTTGAGTAAAATGTATTAGCCCTCCCCTTCCCACAATCCTAATTTCTTGCTACGGAGGCCGAACGCTCGCTCGCTAGCTCTTATCTCAGTTTCTGCTACTCGGTTTCTGAGCGGAAACGTGCTGAATATATGATACTGCTCTCCCCTACAAGAACCCGTACTTTTGAAAATGGCGGCGCAAAATGGATATTCTTCTTTGGTCCCCAGCCATATCTATATATAAATGGAAATTACCAAGTTTACCGGAACACTACAATTTATTCATGGAGGTAATTACCATCGTTTTACATTATATTTTTAAAATAAAAAATATATTTTTAATAAAAGACGAAGATAAATAGAAGATAAATCCTACACATAGAGGCTTTAAGGATAGAAACAACACATGCCCATTGCTAGCCATTTTAAAGGCAGGCAGAGGCGATTCTATATTTCCCAAATAGCCGAGACAGGAGCAATCATCAAGATTTTGGTGTCAACCACTTTATTTCATTTTAGACAACCTGTGAAAGGGGCTCAATGTGTTAAAAAACGAACTATCCCTTTAAATAAATAGAGGTCACAGGTATAACAGCACTATAGCAAGTGATAAAGCATAAATTAATTACTCCATAGGCAGCCTGGAATAACACAAACCAGCTAATGCTTTTAATGCGGCACTTTCATGTTAAACTGTTTGGCGTTAGTGTTAAATGCATGTCTCTTTACAGCCTACATTACACTTTCACTGTTAGGGTGTAATTATTGTCGATTTAAGTAATTAAACAGCAGGCCTACTGTAATTAGTCTTTACAAAGTGCTTAAAAAGGCAGGGTTTAACATGCAACTTTATTTTATAGTCCACAAAATATTAGAGTGTACTGTGGTTACAAGTAGATAATTATGGTGAATCTGAGTAATAGAACTGTACCTTATAGATGATACTGTACCTTGTACTTTACATGTCCTAGTAGTCTAACTAGACAACTTTTTGTTTATGTCTTGCAACAGTGTAGGTCATATATTATGTTCCTGATGTTTGCAAGGTATTTGCGCTGTATGTACTTTATATTTGTGACAGTGTTACAAATAAATCTCTATTTTGTTACATCCTCTGTCCTACTTTTCACACAAGAATTTTACACAATCAAATCTAAAGTGTACTTAGATTTAGAAGTGGACTCTTCGATTAGGATTGTGTGAATGGTTTTGCGCCCCTAAAACTGAGAAGTCAGAGTGCTAAATGTTAAATTAAGGGTATGAACAGGTTCTCTCCTTCCCACAGCGGTGACATGAGCAACCCTACCAGTGACTCTTCCCATATGGAGGCAGAAGCCTCTACAGCAGTAAATCAGCATCTCCACCCACATGCCTCCTGCTCACTGCAGCACTTAACCCAGCTCCCATCCCCGCCCCCACACTGACTGCCTTCACACGGGCATGCACACAGTAGCCCTCTTATCATCTGGGTGTCCAGATTTGTCTTTGGGAGTGTAAACACCTCTTTCTGATTTCAGAACCTTCTGTAAGTCAGGTTCAGATATTTGGTTATGCTATACTTGGAGAAGTTCAAAAGAATTGTTGCACCTTATCACATATATGATATGAATCCATGACAAAGATGCTAGAGTTCAAAATCCAAGATATGTTCTTAATTAGAACCAGCTATAGAGTACTGAAAGACATCATAAACACCACATCATAAACACAATAGACATCCTGATAAAGCTTACACTGTATGCATAGAATCCCAGTCAGTGATGATTTACTCAGGTAAACACAGGTCAGCTACTCATGGGTCAGGGGTTGACACAAAGTGGTGGAAAGGTGAAGATCACCGTGGGTCATCCGACGTTTGTTCTGTTGAACACTCATTGTACCGCTCAGAGCAATGCCAGCACCCCACTTCTGTCCTGTCCTTCTAGTATGAAGCCCAGACTAATTAAGCATCTCTTGTCCTTGTTCCACCCACACTCACACCAATCACAGCTCAAAATGTAACTATCTGAAACATCAGACATCATTAAACCATATTGAAAAAAGACAAAAAAAAAACCAATAACCTCATAAAATCAAGTACTGTGAACAAGGAAGTTGGCTGATTAAGAAAAGTGATGGCAGAAAGTTATGTGAGGACAACGGGCCTGTGCACGATGTGCAGTACACAACACTGTGACACAGAACAAATTCCAAGTGCATGCTAGGTGAGGCTTAAAATTCTCTAAAATGGACACATTTGTCTTGTTAAAAACAATGTGCTGCTGTGCTGGATTGGTTGTTTTCACCTGAACTGAGAGCCAGTTTCTGAAGATTGATGCCATTTGGCACCAAGTGAGCTTCTAATTCCAAAAACTGCAAAAGAAATCTCTAAAAATAATTCTTTTGTTATAGCAATGTTGTATTGTACAAAATGTAGCAATTCACTTCCTGCCATTCTTACTTAAGACTTTAAGTTCAGTTGTTGCTTTATGCAGGTTCCTTTTTAGTGACATTCTGGTTGGTGGTGTGTGTTTTGTAAGCACACAAGGAGAACCACAGAACAAGGAAATGCTTAGTAGGAAGAGAGCGGTATAAAACTTGCCTTAAGGTGAGGCAGTAGGAATGAATGAAGAATTTTGCATTATGTAACACAAAGATGGGAAAAAAATATTACGTTTCATATCTTATGCCGAGATGTATATGGGCTGATTTTGAGAGAAAACTAGGTTTTAGTAGATTAAAATTAAATTGGTCACTGTAAATATGTTAATTTAATGGAGGTCCTAGCCTAATGAATTGTTCAGATGAGGTTTTATTGTGTCTCTGCCTAGTTTTTATCAACTAGATAGATTCATCCATAATTAGTTATCATCACATACTCAAAATGTCTATTAGCTGCTTTTTTATTACTGTAGGGGCTTTTATCATTTCAGCGGGAAATGGTTAGACTATTTGACACAATACCTTCCCAATAAAAGAAATGAATCGTTGAATTCTGTCCTGTTGGAGACATTTTTCCGTCCTTCTTTGATATCCTTCCTGGCTTCATTTTAAAATAGCCCTTGATCTAGTTTTGTTCTGACAGCTCACCCTCGGCAATGACACCAAAAGAAGATAAATAAATAGGCTATATGCCTGTCAGGTGGCTGTTAATGCACTGAGGCAGCGTGTCTGTATCTCTTGCCCAGTATGGCTTAAGAAAGTCCAGTCAAACACACAGAGATCTCCCCACTCTCTCGTAGGCCCAGTCCGCCACCCCCACCCCCACCCCATTCCCCTACCTCCACTCCTACTCGTCTTCCTCCACACACTCCTTGCTCCTGTCAGAGGGTGCCTTCCCTGAACTCGGGACGAGACTCTCCTTAGATCAATTACCCGGCCTCAGTATCCGGGCTGCTGCTGCATCAGGCAAACATGGGATTAATTACTGGGGACAAGTGGGCTCGACGGCGCGCGGGCCGGCCTCACCAAAGGAGGGCTGACGACCCTCTTTGCAGAGGCCAAGGCTGGGGGTTTGCGGGAGCGATGGCGTCAGAATCCGACAGGAGCCCCCTCACCACCCCACCCCACCCTCTTTCCCAAAGTCATCTCATTAATTATGCCTTTATTTCTCAGGCACAACTCTCATGAGTGGCGATCCCTGTTCTTTCACTCTCTCTCTCCTTTCTCATTCCCTCTTTCTCTCACCCCACTCCCTCCCTTCCAGTGTCTCTTTATCTTTCTCTTTTTCCCTCGATCCCTCTTTTTCGCTTTTTGGAGTTTTGTGAATGCAGTGGCAGACTGAATTATTACGGCTAGTGCCCTTAAAAGAAAGGGTTCTTTCTCTCTCTCTCTTTCTCTCTCTCTCCCCCCTCTCTTACCCCCCAGTGACAATGAACATGCCTAGTGTCTTTTTTAATGGCATAGCTGATAGCTATCAGGCTTGACCCTGTCGCTGTGGTTATGAGGTGCAGGATGTTTTGCAGGTTGTGTTTAATTGTCATCCCTGCAGTGTTGGCTATGGCTAATTATACGGATTTGTCAGTGGCATTTACGTGGTCAAAAGGTCGACTCAGTCCTCATTTTTCAATAGCAATTTTCTGTGCACTTATTTATCAGTGTTCTGAGAGAGAGGTCTGTAAAACGACACACGTTCATGAGGGACAAAGTGTCCTTAGTGTCCTTAGAAGCACGGCATCAGCTGTGCTCCGTTACAGTGTCTCAGCATGCTTTCAATTATCATAACATGGGTTGAAATTCATGTTTCAAAATTAGAAGAATAAGATTGAGTTCCGATGTAGAACCCTCTAAATCCATCTTCGGAAATATTATAATTAAGAAATCTCTTGGTAATCTTTCAACTTGCAATTTGAATAGTTAGCCTTCTGTTAAGTTAATCACAAACTTAGACTTATTACTTAGATTTTTGCATGTGAACTCTTCAATTCATATTTGAAGGATCATCATCAAAATGTTGTGGTCATTACTGCTGATCATTGCATTTCAAGTTAAAAGCCTAATGTCCTAAAATCATGTGAAAGGAATTAAGATTACAGCACTCCTGCTTTGAATTTCAAATCTGTCATAACTCCACAGAGGCCGGTGTCTATGATGGGTTCAATAGCCATGTGCATTGTCAGCACATCTCCATAATAATATACTGAATATATTACTTAGAAATCCTTTGAATGCAGAAGCGGTGGTTGTTGAATAGTGAAAAAAATGGACATGTATTTAATTTAGCACCCAGAAGAAATGTTGAGCCACCAAAAAGATGACACTGTGTTCAGTGATAGTATAATTTAACCATGAGATCATGACATTGTGTTTAACATAAAAATGTATATGTTGCTTGTATCTGTCATGCAGACTCCAAAATGTCACCTTGTATGTGAAAACCTCAACTAAGGAACCTGCATTATGCAAGAACCTCATGCAACACAAAGAATAGTCTATTAACTTTGTACAGAACCTTTGTAATCATTAATAAAAATGGTTAAATTCCTTGAGCAATAGATTATGTTTGAATTGAATCCTCATTTCCATGGTGCATGTCTTTAATATGTTTTTATACCCCGTAGTGCAATTTCATGCTCATCCACAGCACCGTTGTGAGCGCCCGTTGAACCAAATTATAGCTATCTCAAGGCAGTGATGAGCATTAAGCTCTTTGAAGGGCCTTACTGCCTACTCGAGGTCCAGTCCCTTCTCTTGGCAGGCCCACTGCCTGCCTACTTGGAAAACCTCATTCAGGCTCTGGCTGGAGGCCTGCCAGATTACTCCTGTTCTAGCGTGAATCGTGAGTGCTCCTAATATGTGAATGTAGTAATGGCCAATAGATCGGGAGTAAAAACTTTTACAGCCCAGCGAATCGGGTGTATTTGTCTGGGCTCAAGGGATTAGGAGTGTGTGGAGGCACAAATCAAAGAGAGGAATAGCACATTGGCTGGCCTGACAAGCACTAGCCTATCCCTCCACTCATTCTGGATAAAGGAGTGGTGTGTGTGTGTGTGTATGTGTGTGTGTGTTCACTGCTTTTTTTCAGTAATCTTTAGTGTTTTTTTGGTGAGCTGTATGCAGACATTAGGCAGGGTGGTTTGTATTTTGTCCTAGTATTTCAGGCAAGTGACAAGGCTTTGTAAGATTCCCTGGTTCTCACCACATTGCTTCTTACGATAAATAAATATCTTGCCACAGAGGAGAACCTTGTGTTTCTGGGTCCAAAGAATTGCTGTTCCAAAATTTTAAAGGAAAAAGAAACCTCCTGCTGAAAGCATGGGAGGACATCCATCCTTTCCAACTGGGCATGTCAGCTTTTTGGCAGTCGTTCAACAGAATCCTAACGGCTACCCGCTGATATCTAACACTAACCTGCACATTAGGGATCACATTTTTGGTCACATGTATGCCAGCTACTCAACAACTAAAGTCACAAATCCCATTAAGCCTCAGAGTTTTTTTTTTTTTTACTTCCTGTGGTCTTTGAGGAAAAGGTAAATGTGTGTGTGTGTGAGAGAGAGAGAGAGAGAGAGAGAGACAGAGAGAGAGAGAGAATGTGTGAGTGTGTACATGCGTGTCTGTGTGTGTTTGTATGTATGTGTGTCAGATACTAAAGTCAGTTACCCACTCCACCTAGTGGTGTGTTATCTTTCCAAATCCAGAATAATAAAATCTATGCAGCATGTTACCCTGACAGCCCACTCACACTTAATAATAATATAGCAAATTAAAGAAGTGCTAGGTTTTCCTAAAGAAAAAAAAAAAGATTAGATTGTCTTTGAAACAACAGGAAAGCAAGGATGGGAATCTACTATTGCACGTTGTGTAATAGTAGCATACATACGCAACAAGCATAATGATTGGAATGTGTACCAGGCTACAATTTCCTGTGCATGCTCACACTGAATTATTTTAGGAGCGCGTGCACATGATATTTTGTAACACACAACAGTCTTTTGAAAGGATCTTTGGAACAGCTGTTGCTGGTGGAGAATAGGCATGGGGGAGCTGAAAATATATATAACTATATTTGTTTGGATAGAAGAAAAAACATTTCCATTAACATGCACAGCACATTGCAACTGCCCATCAATGTCAGGTCTTCATACTTCAAAGCCAATGTGGGCCACAGGAAACAACATGACAGTGGAAATGAAGAAGCTTCTCTTGAGAATAGCAGGTTGTTTTCCAGGAGTGATTATCAGACAGGGAAAATGGAAAATGGCGTGACTGACGCTGTTTTTGACTCTCGCTGGAGCCCAGAAATCAGGAAATCAGAGGTTCATGAATGATAATGACAGTTTTGTAGCAAGAGAAGTTAGAGAGTGATCACATGTGAAGCCTATTTTGTTTGGGATGTATTTATATATTAAGTCTGTACATCATTTCAGCATCATTGTACAATGAAAAGGGGGAAAAAATGAGCGCACGAAAGCCATTTTGTAGAAACATCTCTAATGGCTAGACTGTCAGAATACTGTTAGACTATCAGAATCATATTATATGATTCAAATTACAGATATCTTTTTGTTGCTTTATTACTATAGTCTCAATCCTTTAATGTCTGGCAGCCTGATTTGATTTCAAAATAGGCATTTTGCCTGTGAGTGTGAACAATTTCAAAGTCCAATCAACCAATTTCTCAGGATGATTATACTTTTTTATGAAAAAAGTGTTATTCTTTCATCAGTGTGATTAGTTTTATATCAAGTACAGGTCTACTGTATTTTTATGACATTTTAACAAGCCTGGACACAAGTTTATGCTTTTTGAGTTTGAGACAGTTCTAACTTTCGCGTTTCACATTTTAGTATTTTATTGTTAACATACATGTATATTTTTAAATCCTCATTACGACTTTCTTCATTGATAAAAGATCATGCAACCATCTAACAGAGTTGAAGCTTCAGCCATCCTCTGTCTATGCAGGTGCCCCTCAGGTCTCATACATTTTAATAAATATCAACAGCAATACCTGCCATACAACCAATTATAGATTGTTCTCTCGGGCCTAAACACCCATGGAGGAAAAAAATCCATTGTGTTATGCCCTGGCTTCAGCGAATTAATTAACTAGTTTGCCGCCAGGTTAATATGGCCCATTTCTCGGTGTGATGGGGTAAATTGTGTCCCTGGGATGTCAGAGGGAGGCCAGGGACCATCTGCTTGCTTACCTGTCAGAGGGCTCCACAAAGGCCCAACCTCTGTGATGCCATTTCAGCAGCTTAACCTCTGGCTCCGGCTCACACTGGTAATCAGGGCACCTTTTCACACTGTGAGCACTGTCATACAATTATTAGGCTATTTAGTCTCAATTGATCTGAGAACAATCAGACCTGTGACCACCGAAAAAGATACCAGTCCAAAAATATCCAACAACCCAAACACCAAACGAATTGTAATTTACCCATTTGTGTCAGTGGAATTGACTTGTTTATTTCTGCTGTTACCATCATTTCGTCATGTTTGGTAACAGCAGATACTCATTCACATTGAAAAGGAGGACCAGTATACATACAATAAAAAGCAGTTTGATGATTCATCATTTAACATTATTTGATGTAGGCCTACTGTAAGCTGTAGGGAAGATAGCCACATGTACAAAAGCAGAAAAGCAGACATTTGCTTTAAAGCAAAAACCCTATTTGCTCTTTTTAGTTATATACACACATACATTATAACCTACACATATATTATTTAAGGAGTAATGGAGTAAAACAGTGGAGTACTTAGACTTTATATACTATTTTTAGAATATAGACTTTATACACACAATATTATAAGGTTCTACACAGTGGAGTAATAGTATTTATAGAATATACAATAGACATATAGTGTCAATGTAAACCCTTTTATAATGTACAATCATTGGTAGGTTATTACCTCTGCGTGAAAGCGTTAATAATGATGAACATTATATTTTTTCATTTTAGGTTTTCAAATAGGCAATGGAAATCTGCCAACACCTTCAATGGCTCCAAAGTCTAATAATTGCAATAGCAATCACCAATTAAATTACTCGTCCCTATAGATTTAGAGGGACAGTCTGTTCATTGATCTTTTGTTTTATGTTAGCTTTTTATTATCCAACACTGTTTATGCAAGTTCCAAAGGTTGCTCTGGCACAGCCTAATGTATTATGTCTACCTTTCAATCAGATACTAACGTGTAAGAATGTGCCAAGCATTATTTGCAGGTTGGAATTCAATTTCCCTACTGTCCTGCCAAATCGCCTTATACCTCAATCACATTTGGCAGCAGAATTCCCTCATGGAGTCCTGGTTTGTACATCAGTCAAGTTTGTGTGGAATAGACGTTTACTGAATCCAACATCAATTCTGTCTCACTGGGTCAGATAATGAAGCCTCATCAGTTCATTCCATGCGTTTCATGGTCTTTGAAAGGAGCCATTAACAGGTTATAAAAATAACAATGCACTTGTGAGAAAAGAAGGTGCTAAATATTTGAATGCCTTATCCTCAAGTAACAAAGAGAAAGCTCAACATATGTACTCTTTACAAAAAGCATTAGTGTATCTCTTTAAAGGAACACACCAATGTTGTTCAATATTGAACTATGTTCTTAACTCAACCTAGACAAGTTGATACATACTACTCTCGTCTCAGTGCGTGGACTCAATCGCTCTGGCGTGATATCTATAACAGCGGAAAGACACTTGGGAGCCTTTCACCGTTGGCACAGTAACATCATGTGGCGGCACTATGTTTGTGCTTGTTATCATTAGGCTCTCAAGTGTTTTTCCGCCATACATTACAGTTATCCTTATTATCCTTTTAGAAAAATCTCCACCTTTTATGTTGTATCCCTATAGTGAGTCACATCTAACTTCATCCCTGTTTGAATCCCAATGAATGAACTGGACTAAGCTACAGTAAATGTGCCGCATGCCAAAGCGATTGAGTGCACACACTGAGACGAGAGAGATATGTGTCAACTTGTGTAACTTAAGGGAAGAACAAAGTTCAATATTGAACAACATGTTCTTTAAGATGACTTTACCATGGTAATGTGATTTTGAATGTGAATAAGTATAGGTTTGCTGGATTCAGTGTACAAAAAATAACTGCTGATGTTCTGTTCTATTGTTCGGAAGTTCCCAAATATAAACCAGTGTATATCCCTCATATATTAAGCAATAATTCCTGAATCAGAATCAGGTTACATAAAGAATGGATTACTCAGCCAAACTCTCTTTGCTCAGATGGGGGCATCTCTTTAATGATAATTCGGTCAGCTTTGTCCTCCAATGGATCAAGGCAGACAGAAATGTGGATTTCAGAAAATTTTGCCTTACAACTCTATTAGAACGTAGAATAGAGAAAAGAAAGCAATATGTGATCATACATGTACACAGCACAGGGTTAAAAATGGACCATGGGCACACAACAGACTCAAAAAGAGCCCCCTGAATGAGAAAAGAAAAATGGCGCCTTGTTCAGCTTGATTCATGTGTTAGCTACTCTGAGACAGCCCCAATCCCTGTCCAATTACTATTCCTAAATATGTCCGGGGAATCCTTAGCACACAGCACACAAGTGCTAGCAGCCCCTGCTCCCAGACACCTGTAGGTTACACGGCTGCAGTGGCAGCTGTTTCAAATCACCCAATCAATAAAAAACTAGCCCCGGCTTCAGGAGGGCGAGCGAGTGGGAAGGCTGAGCAGCTCTGATAACTGGGTCACAGAGGACATGAGCTTTATATTTCTCCAGCTTTAGAGAGCAAAGCAACCTGTCAGTGACAGACGGTGCCTGCAAACTGACCACATTCTTTTCCCTTTTGTCAAAACACAATAGCTATAGTCAGAAAAGAATGGATCTAGAGTGACTGTGCGCACTACACAACTCAGTTATAACATATAGCCTAATATATAATAAAGCACTTTATCAAGAAATAAACAATTCATGACCAAGGCAGATATATCTTATAGATTGGAAAATCTGAATTATATACATTTGGACATGTCCACATTTATTGTATTTATGCCAATTGTTTTAACATCACTAATTGATGTTGGATTGATGAAAGAACCCAAGACATTCTATGCACCTCTGTCAAGAAAAAAATGTTAACATCTACAGTGAGATGACCACCTTAAATTATCACTTGACATAGAACTCTATTTACTTGTTATATCTCATTAGTTCACACAGTGTTATTCACTGATGTCATTGTTGAAACCATATAGTAATTACTGAATAGAGTTCCCTTGTTTACTGTCCTACTGCTCCTACCTGCTCCTACATGACACTGCAACACTATTGCTTTTAGACTGCTTTTGGCCCCGTTTACTCAATATGATGGGTAGTCTATGAATAAGTCTCAATAACTGCTTCTATACATACACATAGAATAATATATGTCACATGCAGTACTGTATGCTCTGTGTGTGACAGAACTGACAACCAAGGGAAGGGTATGACAATAACAAAATGGTCTCTAAGCCAGACAAACTCTTGAGATTGATGACAATGGAGAACAGCACCGGAGTCAGACCTGTGTTTACTGGACTGGAATACATGTAGGCTGATGTTATGAACAAAGCTCTGTTTTATGTGGGTTGTTTTTGCATCATGATTACATGTGACAGGAAAGCTCAAACATTTATTAATTAGTACTTACCAACATTTTCAACACAGTATAACGCATATACATACTCATTACGTTAACTAAATGTTATCATTTTAGCATAGATATTTTGAAATATACAATATGATCAGATGAATACATATGAATAAAAGACATTCAGAGCTACAGAGATGCACTGCAAGAAGAGTTAGAGTAAGAGATATATGATAAGCTTTGGCTTCAGGGTGAAATTATGCTTTTTATTAGAAATAAAATGGTAGTTCTGGAAGCGATCATTTAAACAAATCAGATACATTGACTTTTGTAAGTGAGGCAGAGGGAGCTATTTAAGGTATGCATTTTTCATCCAGTTGCCTTCTTGCCCTTTGAAAAGCCAAAGGTGAAGAGGACTGGTAATTATTGTGGGGCGTATTCACAAGGGAAAGAGCTTGCATGTAGGTTGCATCAAGAATGGCACTTGGCCAGACCTACTGCCAAGAGTATGAAACAAGCTGTGGTGTTCTCCCAATCAGACAGAGGAAGACATACTCTAGGTAAATCCCCATCAGATACAAAAACCCAATAGGATTATTTCTTTTTTCTTATTTTTTTCTAACCATAAATAGCATATAGCATTTCTGAATTGGATTAGATTCAACATCCATTTTGTTGATATTTCTTTGTTGGCTGGTTTCCATAAACACTGGACATGTTTTTTGTGTGGGTATGCTGAAACAAATTCTTGCTGTTACATGTTATTACTTTAATAAAAACAACATGGCGTGTTGTCCATTGTTATCTTCTCTGCTTCTGTCTCAAGCTATTACCACTGTGGTTCTTTGAAGTCACTGCTCAAAAAAGAAAAGGTCTTACCAAAATATAATCATTATTATTATAATATTAACCTTTTTATTATATAACCCTTTTTATTAATGAATAAAACATGAAACAAAAAAAATTACCAAACGTCATCACATATTATCTTCCTTATTTCAATTTCAGAAACAGATAGGTATGTCAATGCTTTGATATGTTTAAGGGTTTTCCTGGAGGGGTGGGGGCATTTTAAACTCAAACTTACACACCCTTGAGGGATTGCCTTAAATAAACGGCTGTGCATCTGATGAAAGGAACCCACTGGCTCTCAGTCAGGTTAAAGCAATATACAGTCCAAAATGCATTACCATAAACTGCATTGCACAACAGTTAGTTATGGCTGAGTGACTTGATTGGTCAAGGGACACACCATGAGTGCTGAAATTTACTATAATTGCATTGTGATGTTTTACTGCTTGTATCACTCTGCTTCACAGAGCTAAACACGCACCTCTCTTGTGTTATTGCTCCGCTAGTTCCTTACTGTAAAGACAATCTTTCATATGACCTTAGCAGGAAGTTCCAACTTGCCAACAGCATCTACAGAGGTCAGAGAAAACAAGCAGACTGACACATGCATCTTTAATATCAGCTAACCACAGATACTCTGGGGAATTTTGTGCCCTTCAATCCATCCGGCAAGCATTTACCACAGCCCAGCTCTCTGATTCAGTTTTGTCTGCATGAGTGCTTCCTTTAAGTAAAACAACCTTTGCTCACCAAAGACCTCGTTTGACTCTTACCTTCCGCTGTCTACTTAAGAATGTTTACAAAATATTTGACATTTCATTAAGAATGAACACGGTCAAAGCTCTGTTTCTACTACGAGCACAGGAACAAATGTGAAACCCCTGTGGCAGTCAAAGCATTTGTCTTTGTGACTGGCTATTGATTGAAAAAATATTTATTCATCCATTTTCTGATTACAAATTACACTGTTTTGTAGGAGATCAAGGTCAATCAATTTTGATATACTTTTGCATTTTACAATCAATGCAGTGCATGTCAACATGACAAGTAAATCTTTGCATTAAAAAATACTGACACAATCTATTCATACCAGTTTAAGTAGTTGTATTGGTATTCAGCCTCTCCCATTGTTGTGATACGTGTTTTAAAACCAGACTGTTATTTACACTGCATAATTATTATGATCATTATCCACAAGGGAGGATGGTTGCATCTCTTTAATCAAAAGTTTATTCTCCAGAAGCATGTTCCTAGTTCAGCAAAGTTCTGCCTGTCAGACAAAGCATTGTGCCACAGATGGACAGGTGGTTGATTTATTTTCTTGATAATTATTAAGAGCGGAGCAAAGCTTTTGATGTTCACCAACAACAAAAAAACAATTTACAAAAATCTGAGTTCACAGAGAGTGTGTGCATTATCAGTGAGACATCTTTCAAAAAGCATGAATATATTAGCTCAAAGACAAGCACATTGGCCCAATTTAGAAGGTTTTCTATTTAACATTTTGGGGAAAAAAGGGCTGCCACATAATTAGAAGAAAATCTTGAAATCATTGGTCCAGCAAGAGCGAGATGCAAAGTCTAATGTCCCCATGTCTCCCCAGGTAGACTAATTTTTGCTTTATTTAAAGTTTTGAGAACTCAGCAACTTTCTCAGTCCACACATTCCACACATGCCTCAAAATCCTACATGCTGATTGCTATCAGTATTCAAGTATTCAATGGTCTTCCTGTGTCGCTCTCCTTAGTTAGGGGTAATGAAAGTCCATCAAAAAGAAAGAAGGAAAGAAAAGATGAAAATCTCTTTTTCAACATAATTCTCTCTCTCTCTCTCTCCATAAATACCATAAATTACCCTGCACTATATGTGTAGTATTATCATGTGAAACTCCCCTTTCTGTTGCCCTGGAATTGAATCTGTGCACTTTCTGGCTCCAGGAGGTTTCATGTATTTTTTCATGTCAATTTTATTTTATTATTATTATTATTATTATTATTATTATTATTATTATTATAACAACAATAATGAAGAATTTGTTGGTATCTTTTTCCCAGAAAGAGCTGGTCAAGAGCTTTCATTTTGTATTTAAATCTCAATTTTGTCTCCCTCACTATAATAAACCATAAAAGCTTATTTATATTTAGAAAGACTTTGGCGAATTGGCTCTACCATTTGAGAGTTCTCAATTGTTTCTTTTTCCTAAATCCTCTGAATCTTCACTCCTTTCTTTGCACCACAAACTATTAATTTATCCTCCTTGACAAGATGGCATGGGTGTTAGCTCTGACTTTCTCCACTCAACAATAATTAAAATCTCTGAGAATAGAGGAGTCAGATTAAGCAAGTGCCCTAATCTTTGACCCAGTTTTTGTAAGGGTAATTTGGTCCGATAAACACATTAAATGGGTTGTGCCCAGTAAACAGAGCAGGATCATTTTGAGCTCAATAAAATTCCAGGCAAGAGCGTTAACTTTCCCTTTTGCACATTTTCATAACTCCCCCCACCTCCCACACGCACCGCCATCACCACCACACTCACATTCACACACAGCCCCTGAATAAATATTAAACTATAACAAAGAGTATTATTCCCTCTTTGTTGTACAATACTTGCATTACTTATTAAGACATAAATCAAATGCCTAAACTCTCCTGTGCTTGACAATAACCTGAAATCATAGTAATCTGTGACACAGCGGGTTCTTGATGGCTCTGTAAAAACTGAACATCATTGCTTAAGGCAAGGTGAGGGGGATAATCATCGGCCATAACTCATGTTTAATATCTAAATCCCAGGGGCACACAGAGAAGGGCGCTAGGTGTCCTTGCTGGAACTGAATCCTTCTCCACCTCTCACCCACAAATGCACACTGGGTAACACACACACACACACACACACACATTTTCAAAAGCAGATGCCTGCAGCATGAGAGAGATTAATAAGGAATGATCTTTCATTACACCATCATCAAAACTTTAACCATATCCATGATCAACCACATTTAATCATAAAAGTGTCAATATTTTACCCGCTTATGTGGCTGTCCTCCTGGGAATCATGTTTGGCAATAAATTTGTTTGTTAACAGTACTAAACAAGACTGGGAGATCAAAATAGATGGGAAATTCAGTGATATATGTTTTTTTTTAATCTTACTTACATTTGAATTTAAATGTTTTTAGTTGGTTAATATTAGCTGTAGAGTCCAATGAGTGCAAGTTGCATTTTGATACTTTTAGTGTATTTCAAAGCATAGTGGGGGGAAAGGTATAACTCAAATCTTTTGACACAAATTTACTTGCGTCTTTAAATAAAAAAGAAATGAAATAATAGCGGTAATAACACACATATGTTATGTTTATAGTGTAGAGTAGTAAAAAACAAATCCTTCAGCTTTCACTACATTTAATTGATATTTGATTACCATATGTGCACATATGTTGTTGGTCTTGTTATACAGGTGGAACATCAAGATGCTGTGCAATTATATCTGTATCACAGAGCAGAGGTCTTGCTCCCAAGGCAGTTTCCAGATGACTGCGTGCCCAACTATACTCTGTTTCATGGTTATTTAGTCAGCTGTTCTGTAAGCCTAACATCTTTTTTTTACACAAAGCTGCTCTTTACATTTACAATAACACACAGACACAGACACACATACACACACAGAGTCAGAGATGATACAAGGTGAACTGTTATTTCAAAGTGAGCCCTGAGTGTGCTGCAATGTTAAAACATATACAATGCAAGGCTAAAGTGCAATATCCATTTTGTTGTCAGCTTTTTAAGAAAATACAATTCAATGAAATTGTGATATGTCCACCCAGGTAGCAATGATGTGATTCATTTTTTAACATTTGGTCTGGTCCACCATTAGATCACATGGCTGTGTTATTCGCTGATATCTAAAGTAATCTTTAAAAACAAAAGGATATATCTAAAGAGAAAGTTAAAGCAACTCTAAAGAGTTTCAAAATCGCATCATCTACAGGTTAAAACCAGAATTACTGCTGTCGTAAATAATTTAGCATGCCTATAATATATATATATTATAAACCACAAACGGGAAACCACAACGGGAAAAAAATTATGAAGATTTGCTAAACAGACTGCAAAACTGTAGTTTCAAAAGCCAAAATAGATAGCTTCTAACCCATCAGATTGCATGTGTAGTGTTACACTTACAACCGTAACATGGATATGTACTCAATTTTCATTTAATTTCTGAATCCACTAGTTTCACAATCAAATAACCACCTCACAAATAAATATGTTGACAACGTACGGATGATGGCATGCTTTCAACAGCGCTAAAGCTATAAACAACTTAGCATTACCCACGTTAGCGCCTTAGCTAACACAAAGACTATAAAATTCATCCACTGTTTGTAGCTATCACAGGCTAATCGATAGATAAAACAATCAATGATGAATACTGTCAGATATACCATTATTACTTACAAGTCCAGTAGCAACAAAGCTAGGTCACCATGCGTTTTGCAATGTGTAGCCTCCTTCAGCTCTCGCCAACAAATGAAAGCCGGACCAATATTCACTCTGGTTCCCGTTTTTTTTTTTTGGCTTCTTCAGATCTCCTTCTTTTCTTTTGTAGCTCCGCCACGATTGCAATTCAAACACAACCGCGTTTTCACCCGTTATATATCTGTCGAGGCAGCTCAGCTCTGGCTATACTCCAACCTATGGCTGGTCGCAAAGCCAATCGACTGTAGTTTTTACTTGGACTACAGAACCTGGACCCAACAGGGCGAACTTGTTTAGTGCTATTACAGCCAATAGAGGGCTCCAGAGCAGATGCAGAAGGTAACGTTCATACTGTTATGAGTTGATGGACCACCAAAACGATTTTGAAAAAATTATTTTAAGGTCTTAAAAACTCTTTAGTGTTGCTTTAATACCTTAAATGATACTGTAAAGCTCAAGCTTTGCTCAGTGGAAAACATCCCAGCCTAAGTAATCTAATTAATGTACCTTCTTGGCGTTACTGGTAAAACAGAGAACCTAAATACCTTAGTTAAAATATTTCGTTTGGTCTATAATTAAAGAGCTGGAGTCTGAAAACTCCAAAACTGACAAGGCAAAAAAAAACAAAAAAAAAAAACACACAAAACAAGCCCATAATTAAATGTGTTTTATTTTTCTGAGAAAATAGAACTATATTAGAAGATCCATTGAGAAATCTGGACTATACAATACTGTGTGTGGTAACCATAGGCAGTCTGCACCTGGTTGGCAGAACAAGCACATTAGGGCAACACAACTGGTGGACCGTAGAGGAGGAGGTAATGTATTGAGTTGCATCTTCATTTGAAGCTGATGGTGAAGATAAGTTTGAGATGAGTTTGTGGAGCTCTATGGATAAATGTTTACTTTATTTTGTTATACATTCTCATAAAGACGCTTGAAGGTCAATATTTCTCTTCCTAATGAAGATTCCCCAGGCTGGGGGAATTAGAAAGATGGGGAACGCTCAACGCAAAAGGCCACCTCGTTAATCTCGCCCAACAGGGATGGAAAGCATATTGAAAAAGATGTCCAATATGAGTCTTGAAATGAAAATCTGCAAATATATATGCCAGTACAGTATATGCAATCCCTGTGAAGCAATGCATTGTTATTTCATAAACTGCTTTACAAACACCTGATTTTATCTCTCCCAATGTGCCTACTAAATAATTAACTAAACAATAATTACAACACTATTTATCAGTCATTGGAAAGATCTGCTGATCCTGAAATATAGGAAAGCACGCCAAGGAAAACATCACTACTGACTGGTTGCTTTAGACAAATACTAAAGTCAGCATATATCGGGCATGCTTAGGTAGCTGTTACAGCTAAATACATTGCTTCGTCAAGAAAAGGAGAGAATGACAGTCATCGACATTACAGGGACTGCTGCTGCTGTATTATATTCATGTTCTTCTTACCCTGCATTGACACAGTGTTGAAGGAGCATTTTCATGGGCTCGCTCAAGCACATTGGCCTGTGTTCAGCAGCACTGGTTCCTGTCCCATGACGTATTCGACAGATGCTTTTTAACTATAAGGGACTTTGTGGCTCAGCATACAGCGCACATACTGTAAATGGACAAGCGCCCATGGGGTCCGTGGTCTATGTCCAACCTGCAGTTATTTCCCAAACCTCCCAACTCCCCCACACATAGACTTGTCACCCGACTGTCACAAGCCATTACATTCTGTTTTTTTCAATATTTTAATAGCTTGGAGATGAAATAGAACATTCACATCATTCATTACTGCTTAGTTTCTATAGACAAGAACATCTCAAGCATCTCCAAACCTCATGAACCTGAAATTTCACGACATGACACAGAAATGTGAGAGATATCTTAACACGTTTCAATCCTGTATTGGCTTGCTTGTTTCATATTTCATCTTTCCAGAGAACACAGAACTATAGCTAGCAGTGATGTAGACATGTCTGTTGCCCAGGGCTTGATTGTGATGTAAAGTGTACCCTCTACATTTTTCCAGAACTCTGCCTTCAAGGCAAAGTTCATTGCATTCCTGTAGATACACACACACACACACACACACACACACAGCGGTGGCCTACTGATTAAGGCTTTTGTTGCTTCGATCCTCAACTAGTACATCCATGGTTGAAGTGCCCTTGAGCAAGGCACCTAAACCCCTAACTGCTCCCCAGGATCCCCTGTAGAAGGCAGCCTACTGCTCTGGGTTAGAGTGTGCTTCACCTCACAGTATATTTACTGTGTGCTGAGTGTGCTTCACCAATTCATGTCTGGGGTAAATGCAGACACCTAATCCCCATCTGGGTTAAAAAAAAGTAAAACTATACAGTGTATACTGTACCAGCTACCAAGATTTCACGTTTTTTTTCCGGCACTCTCTATTTTAGACCCATCTCCAACACCCCTCCTATTACGTCATTACGTCAAGGAAGACAATTAAAAAAAGAAGAGAAAAAGAATAATGATTTCGTCTGCATATCAGTAGTCTACAATCAGTAGTTTACACTCTATTTTGTATAGGCTAGATATAACATAGTATGTAGAATAGATATGTTTAGTGTGTTTGTGTTGTGTTGTCCTCTCATCGCTTTTGGCAGTCAGATATTTTTCCAGTGTTTTTATTTGAGAAGGTTGCACTACGTATTCTTCATGAACTCCACTGAAGGAATCACAATAAACTCTATGCAATGGAAAGCATTAGGGCAGGGGTGGGCAAACTTTTTGATTCGTGGGCTGCAGTGGGTTATAAAATAAATAAATATAAAGAAATTAAATAGTCCAGAAAAAGTTTAGGAAAAAAACAAGAGCACAAAAAATGTTTGTGCCAAACAGGGTTTTGAGAATAGTCTAGGTAGGCTATATTTAATATATATATTATGACCTTCGCACAAAAAGCACTGCAGGGTAATTGCTCTGGACAAATCAACAAACCGATACAAGACTACAGAAGGTTACAACCTTTCCTTCACTTTAGAATTCCACTATTCTATGATAAAACTAATATAGGCCTATATATAACTTTACAGTGAGTGTTAACTTGAGAAACAAGTGTTAGGCCTTAGACCGTCAAGCTTTTAAAGACGGATGCTGCTGATGTTGAATAGGCTACACAACTTTGACTGCTCTCTCTCGCACACACACACACACACGCATGAACACACGCACGCAAACAAATAAAAATCAGGATTCAATAAATTTAAGAAACTGATATTAGTCTATTGCAGTAATTGCATGCTCAGATAATTGATTCTTCTAACTTTGATGTATACATCATAAACGTTGTCTTTTGCTTATTACCCCATGGATGTAATGTTTGCGTGTTGTCGACGCCTAATCCATGTGAAGTACCTGCTCCCCTTTCAAAGAGGTTTGGTTTCCTTAGAAACAGTGTCCACTTGAGGCAACTGCTAGCCTACCTCGTCTGCCGCTAATGTTGGCTTGTCTTCCTTAAACATCAACTAAGTTTCCTTGTCTTATGGGACAAGGAAACGCATGGAAATATCTCTCATGCTCCGTAGCAGTCGTGGTAAGAACACATTCTAAGCCTTCTGAGGGAGCGCAGTTGTGTTGACAGACGGTTCATTGACAAGGTGCCTTGACCATATGGCCGCGTCTGTAGGCTGATTAGTAAGATAACACCAGGGCCGCAGAGTCGGCATAATCACCACCACTAAGGAAAGAGGACACGGTAAGAAAATTACCTGCTATAGTCATATGAAATGTTGAAAGGCATTTGTATTTTGTGGGCTAGTGAATTCTTAATCATTTGCGCTACAAGGGTAGCTCACCAAACCAGAGGTAAATGATTGAGATGTGTTTGAGTGAGAAATAGAATTGGGACTGAGATATCCTCAGCGTTTCGGGTTCTTTCCCGCCGCCGACCATGTGGAGATACAGTAGTGATGAGTGGATTGGTGGTTGCTAGCAATAGTCATGGAAGTTACGGCTACGAATGATGCTTGATCAATTCCCTGATTGCCCTTTATCGTCTCAATATGCCATTCTCACTTGATTAGCAGTAGTTGTTACTGTAACAGGGTCGCAACTTTTAAGGCTAATTTCAGTAATTATGCGGTGGTAAACAAGGCAGACCTATCTTTGGTTATTAACTTACACTGTAGATACTGTAGGGACTATTGTTTCTTAAAGAGTCCAAAATTATTTTATTGACCATCGTCAGAATGTAAGCATGCTTGTTCAGTGTCAGGATGATGTTATGGCAAGCGGATGGAGGCTCCTTGGTCTACTGCTTGACCAGCAGACCACGGCTAAAGTGCTTTTAGCATGGCACCTAACCTCCCACTGCTCCCCTGGCGCAGCTGCAGCAGGCAGTCCACTGCCTGGATAAGTCTGAGTGTTGAGCATATTTCATTTCACTAATTATTAACCAATAAACAAAAGAGTATATATGATATAATACACACAGCCAAAAGGTCAAAAAGACTGGTACATCTTTTATAACTGAACTACTTCCTTGCAGATGTTTTAAATGGAATAGCACTCTTACAGTAGGTTTTTTTTACAGAAACTTTTTTTCATAATAAAAATGTGGACAAATTAGTAAAATTTTAACCTATTAATATTAATTTATAAATTGTGAGGTAAAGTCTAACCTTGTAACTTAAGCCTTTCTGACCAGACAGCTCTGGAGTAGCCTAGTAGGTTGAATTTGTTTTATCAACATCTATTCAGACTATAGCATGAACAGAAGCAAATTTAATTTAGGGTACTGGCCAAAACAGTTGAATTAACAACATACTCTGGTGGACAAGAACATTCTTGTCTATGTGAAAATACTAATTTGTGATAGAACTAGTAAAGATCAGTTAGCCTAGTTTAAAAAAGTCTTTATTGCTCATTTACAGTATGTTAGAGGATAGGGATGCAGAAGTACAGTGTGTGCATGGTTAGGCAAGTATGGTAATGATAATGGTACGTTTTTGGTATCCAGTTTAAAGAAATTAGTTGTTTTTTAATGGCTAGGCCTGGTCTACATGTATACAGGTCTAATAAAGTGCATTACATTTAGTATTTCAGAGAATTTAAGAGTTTGCTGCCATACTGTATACTGGAATGGACATGCGACCTATTAAAACAAAACAAAAAAAAATTACAGATTGAACCAAGGCGGTTCAATGAGTGGGGTACTTACTGTAGGCCTACCCTGGCTTTATATACTTTGCTGTTACATAGGCTATGCATCAGGTAACCTCTTGAGGGATCAAGTAAATTATGTGTAAGAAATGATAAACTGCAATAACTGTGACACTAAGTAATGGGAAAGTTAAAACTTATTTTTCCTTGTCTAATCATAAGGCTAGTTTAACAGAGAATTGACACTATGTTCAATGATTCATTATTCCCATTTTTCCCAGTCTTAGGGGTATTTTGTGTTGTTCTTTTACAAAGCTATTGTGAAATATTAGTGTATTGTACTGTATCTCTCACTAGGCCTACTTACTATAATCAGAGCTAGTCAGATGTTTTACTAAGCAAACTTTTCACAATCCTCTCCCTATACAACTTTTGTGTGTGCATGCGGGAGTGTACATGGTGTATTATGCGTATAAGTGTGTGTGCAAGTGTGAATGGAAATACTTAATTTATCTCAGATACACACAGTTAAAACAGTCTTTTGCTATTAATTACAGATTCCATCATACATGCTTCTCTCTACACTATTTTGAGTTAAATAGCAACCCAGTGTGGGCTACTTTATAATTTAGGTGTAACTTTAGGTATAATTGGTAATAAAATTCCTTTCTCTTTTTCAGCCATGTTGATTTTGAGAGCAGATTTTGTTAATTAATTGGAAAAGGTAGGCCTACTTGAATTTGTTTAATCTCAGCCTTTAGAGGAATTTCACTACCATCACAGTTGAGTCACTGAGAAGCGGTCACCATGTATGAGTCGAGTCTGCTCCACTTGTACTGACATAGTTACAGTTTCCCCTTTTATTTGGAGAGCCTTCGCAATTATTTGCTAACTGAAATGTTTTAGTTTGATGTAGCTAGCATCAGGGTGATAACTCAACCCATATAGGGATTAGTGTAGGTTTTTAAATAGTCTGCCCCTTATATGATGATTGCTTATGCCCGGTGCAAATTGTGAACTGAAATCCCCATAAAAAACAGTGTATTCAACAGTGCATTACAAATTCTGATTAATAGTGGAGGTCTGTTTAATCAACCTTTTTCGCGAGCCAAGGGGTGATGAGCAACAGTCTCACTTTACAATGGTTCGTTTAATAATGATGAATTATCAACATGAGTATGCACTTATTGATTAACTCTTGGTTTACAAGTCCTCGTTTAGTCAGGCTAATATGCTGAAAAGCCTACTGCATACTAATTACATGTAAAGCAGATTTAAACAGTGAATGGTTTCATTTCTCCTATAGTCGCATGTTTGCTGATGTGACACACAAGAGGGCTAGTGTAATACCATACTTTATGGCTTATCATGTAAATAAAAACAACATGGTAGTAATTATCATAATGGACATCAAAGAAAAATGTGTAATATCGGAATGCTGGTGGCTTAGCAGTTTCTGCTAAATGCAATATGCTGTTTATCATGCGCTGTCTGTCCATGTTCAATGTCAGTTTAAATCAATATGAGTATTTCCACCACGAATACATCAAGGTTACGTCACAATGAATGTCCTTGGGTTTGTGTGACCAGCATTCTGATATATCTTAATTTGTTGAAGAGACGCTTTTTTGAAATGAGTAGATTCTGGTGCAAGGATCATTATGCCATTACCCTCCTGCCTAATTAGGTTGTTTACATGTCCTGCTTCCTTTCTTTAACTCCAGAGAGCTGTAAAAATGTGTGTGTAAATTGTCTGTGTGTGTGTTCATGTAAAGATGTCTAGTAATGCAGGTCTTTTCCTATTTATATGTAGCTCCCATGCACCAGTACCACCACATTATTTTCTGACAGTGCTTTTGTAAGTTCATTAATGTGTAAGTGTATCCTGAAGAGCCGTAATAACTTTGAGGCTCTCAGTTCCAATGGGGATAGGGGAGAACATGCTATCAGGAGTTTTTAAAAGACACATCAGCGGAAGGCATCAAGCTAAAGTGGCAGAAGATTAAGCTGTACGTAAACATGAAACACAGAGACAATAGTTCATTTGTCATTTATAAGAGCTAGTTTAGGATGCTGAGATGTATGCAATGTTTCTGTGAAATCTTAAATGCAATGACTAGATTTTAACCAAAATTGTGTTTCTATGAAACATTTGGGTGAAATGAATGTGTTTTTGTAATACATTTGGGATTTGGGAATCATTTTTTCTTGAACACATTTATCCGCTAGTCTCATCCACCTACAATACTGTAGGCCTACCATACCTGTATCAGTATGGGTGTGGGTATACTGGATGTGTGTAGGGTATTTACAGAATCTATAACATGACATGGTCACAGAAATTGTCAGTTTTGTGAGCTAGAAGCTGTTCAATTACAACCTACCTGATAGTTGGTGAAGGCAATTTTTCCATTGATCCTGCCATCAGAATTAGCAGATCACTGTAAGGTAAAGCATTGGTCAGGTTGCTGAAAATTTGTTCATTCAAAAGATAATTGCTGTCAAAAGAAAAGATCTTCTGTGATTCAACCCATACCCTCATTGCTTGAGGTAGGAAGAGGAATGAAAATTTTGTAAGACAATTAGAATATGTGGCTAGTGTAAATGGAAAGAGGCACAGGTAAACTAAACTGAAATTGATTTACTTTTATTGTTACTGAATTATGCTTTCTGAAAAGCATATTTCTGAAACATGATATCTGTATGGCTAAACATACCATACACTTGTAGGGCTAAATTATCCAATGTAATAAAGTTTTTTTTATTTATTTAATTACCAGAATCCCTGGAGCTTGATAGTGACGTATGCCAGTCAACACATATGTGAATATTTTCAAGAATATATACCAAGAACCCCACTAGTTTCACTTGTATAATAATAGTGCTTGGCTTTTTTTTGTCTTTTTGTCTATGTTAAACCAAATTTCTTTCCCCCTAACAGTTAGTGCTAAGTGCCATTTCACTATTGTGTCCGTATCGTAGGCTACCAGGTGTTTTAGTTCCTTTTCCTTCCCACAGCACTCTGCAGTGAAAAAAAGAGATTCAGACTTTTGTCAGACAAATGTCAGACTTTTTCTTTAATGAGCATCCGTGGTCATATAGCCTACTGTTTGTATTCAAATTAAGAGACAGTTCTCAAGAGTTTCCTTGTGATTACACCTGTGCTTCCCTGGTGATTTTCGTCCAAGAAAAACATCCCTCCCCCCGTCACTGATGCAGTGCCCAAAGACGTTAGCCTATGAAGGATGTCCATGAACCATGCTCATTATTCTGACAGGCTACTCATTTGAATCAGAGTCACATACATACTGAGTGAAAAATTAGCAGTTGGAGTTGATTATTGGGGTGCACTGCACATATCACGGAGCAACAACAGCAAATTAGTTGTTGTGTGCAGAAACATATACTTTATGAAAATGCCTGTCCAACATAATATGTCAGTTTACTGCTCTCGTCTTTTCCAATTTGATGGCAAACAAGAAGTCAGTGAGAGGTGTGGTCACGGTTAGTGTAGGGAGGGTGAGGGGGTTGCTGGGGGGCTTACAACTCTCTAGAATATTCTCTGAACATTTTTCATTCTCTCTTCTTTCCAACTGTCATCTCTGGTTTTCACAGTGCGTCGTTGCATACATTGTCTTAGTCAGAAATGTTCAGTGTCTGAAAGGACATACGGCAACTGTTCACTCAGAGAACTGTAGCAGCAGCTGGCTTGGGCAGTCAATGCTGGTGCATGTGATGAGGAATGTCAGTGATTCTAAATGTGAAAAGATGACAAGATATATCAACATGTCTGCTGTAGATCAGACACATTCCCATTTTAAAACATTGTGTGTGTGTGTGTGTGTGTGTGTGTGTGTGTGTGAACAGGATTTTTTTTTTTTTTGCACAAAAATCCCTACAATAATCCATTATCATCAAACTCTCATATAACATAATAATCTCATATAATACTTGCTACTCCACAAAAAAGGTTTCTCCTCTCACATGACATTGAAACAATCCCATAGGTTTCTCAGATTGGGTAACCTGCGATTTTAACTCTGCTCTTTATATAAACCAGATTAGAATACATAATTTCCTTTTCTGTGTTAATAATTTTTCTTTTTTGATGTAGGCCTACATGCCCCAGTATTTCCACAAAAAAACGTCATTGATGCCTTTGTTTTATGATCCATCACAGGGAATAGGTTCTCTATGTCATGTACTGTAGTATCTTCCACCAAGTTCCTTCTCTAATTCACTTTATTAGTCACCCTGCATTTATTTCTCGACTTCATATTCACAGAACTCCCCCAACAAGAGGTTATCCATATCAGTCATTGTTCATATATCAAGTAGGGGATTTGCACTGGAGGAGATAGCACTTTATCTCCGTTCACTACTTTTATCTTGAGCAGGGAGGTTAGGGAGAGGCCTGAGGGAGCCAGACAGAGCAGTCTGTTTTAACTCATCTGTGTGCTCTGACACCAGCGGATCCGGCACAGCGGGCGTGGGAAGAGGAATATTTTATCTGACGTTGTCACTTGCCATGCGAGCCATGGGGAAGCACAAGCCACCCTGACACACCTGGTGTGGTCAGCACCCAGTTCCCAGCCCCCTCTGAGTGAGAACCCCCTGTGTGTGTGTGTGTGTGTGTGTGTGTGTGCAGTGTTTCCCCTAGGATGTCATTGAAGGTGCGGCGGATGAGAAAAAAAAACTGAAAAACCGGTCCAAAAGCGCTAACCGCTTTTGTAACGTAACGTGAGGACGGGGGGATGAGAAAAAAAAAAACGGAGGCAAACCGCTCCAAACCGCTCCAAACCAAAAGTAACGTGGGGGGGGGGGGGGGGTTTTTAAGGGGGGGGGGAAAGGCTGGAAGGGGGGGGGGGCAGCCGCAGTCAAGGGTACATAGGGGAAACCCTGGTGTGTGTGTGTGTGTGTGTGTGTGAGCTGGTATGTGTATTTACGCGCATGTGTGCGTTTGTATTTGTGTGTGTTGGTTCGCACTGGCTATGACCCCATGTCATTTGGTCCTGCATCTCTCACAGTGCTAACCCATGTGGGTTAATGACCAGCTGTGGAACAGAGCTGCTATTATGCCGTCTGTACAACCAACCCAAAAAATATTGTCAAGGGCCAAACCCAAAGCCAAAAATGTGCACAATCAGTTGTTAGCAATTTTGTGTGATCAACAGCACTGGTTTCCACACTGTGTTTCGAGGAGGAGATCATTGCTGTGCTGCTTTGGTGGGGTGTCTGCATTTTGACCTGAGCCCTTGGGACATTTCTTCTAAGTAACACAACAGCCATGAAATAAGGGATTAACCCTCTCCTTTCCTTTGTTTTCATTAGGTCACCGCACCATGCCCATTGATCACGCTGTCGGTTGCTGCCAGTCACCATCTTGAATAGCTCTTTTGTCCTCAGTCCATCCATCCTGCAAATGACCGCAGATAAGCCATGCGGACATAGATAGTCATGAGCCCGAATAAAGCACCTCAGTGGACAAGCATGAAAAGGCTAAACCTCCACCTCATTGCCTTCTTGCTTGGCTATTTCATGGATGACGGCCTCAGTGGCCAGGCAATCTGCAACCGAACGCCCCCCCGCGAGTGGCGCACGCAGCCTCAGAGCACCACTGTGAAATGGACACTCATGGAAAACACCTGCACCAGCTTGACCCAGTGCCATGGTGAGCAAATTGAAGGGGATGAGGGGATGCACTCGCAGACACCCAACGCCTCGCTGTCTGGCCCCTCACAGCTCTGCCCCCTGGAACTGCAGCTGGGAGACATGCTGCACATGGCCGCGGATGGCACGCTGGAAGAGTACGGCTTCAACCTGGTGAACGTGTCCAAGGAGGCCTTTGACAATTGCTCCATTCCACAGCCTCCTCCAGAGCAGCGCTTGTTTTTTGGCAACATGAACGGGACAGTGCAGGTTGAGCCAAAATGGCTGATCCCGGGCACGCACTACTTTGTAGCCTCCCATGAAGGGAGCTCTCAATTATGCGAACTGGGCCTGCGGCTCAAAGTGTCAGTGAAAGAGCAAAACTGCCAGGCCTCACCTCTTGTGCGCCTGTGCTCAGGGAACGGCCTTTGCAGGATGACCCCGAGGAGCCACGCGTACGCATGTGAATGCCACAAGCGTTACTCTGGGCGATTTTGTGAGAAATATGACGTGTGTTCTGAAAGCCCCTGCCTTAATGGCGCCACGTGCGTGAGTCACGGATCTGGCGACCCAAATGTTCACAGCTATGAATGCAGTTGCTCACCTGGATTCACAGGTAAGTCCTGTTACATTATTCCCTATTCCCCCCAGTCTAGATGTAATTCACACGCTCTCCCCTACACTAAATGGTTTCATTTTTAGGTCATGTCACACGTTCAATTACCATAAATTGGAAAAGAAATTGAGCTCATTAAATTAAACTAGCATGACCAAGCGTACCTGCCTTGCGAGAACCACCCTATTTCTTAAGAGATACTTATTTATTATTTATCAGCAATAATTGCTGGTTCTCATTTAGCTCAGTCCTGTAATTTCAAAAAGATATGGATTCCCCTACGGGCTATTTATTTAAACAACATTTTCCAGAAAGTACTCTTTTTTTCTCTTGTCTTTCTAATCACCATAATTATTCCTGAAATGGTTTTCTTTGCCACCTGAAAGGACTCCTAATTGCTTTACACTTTTGTTGCCCCCCTCCCCCCTCCCCCCTTCTCTCCTCACCTCACCTAATTTATTCATTTCATTTTTACCTTGCAATGTCAATACAAGTTAAAACCACTTTATTATATTATTTAAGCAACACTTTCTGGGGAAATGTTTCACAACGGATAGCGTATGACATATAGTATTATTCATTGACTGCGCATGTAAATTGGGAAGACTGTTAGTATGCTTCGCCACCTACAGCTGCAGTGCAACAGCGAGCTGTTGTCTCCCGTGGTTTGCAAATTTCATTTTAGTCATGCAACCCTATTTCTGCTTACAAAGCGCCTAACCTGAGTGCCTGTCCTCACAGTCTTTGACGGGGAAAACTTTTGCCACTTGAATGGCAGAGTAAATTCACTGATTTGTAATGGTTGAGAACCCAAACCACTGAGGTGTGATGAATATTAAAGTGATGATGGTTTATGGGTGTCACTTTGTCAGTTGTCACTCTGTTATTTCGTTGTCTTAATTCTTACTGATGTGAGGATTTTGTTTGTTTGTTTGTTTGTTGACTCAACAGGGATCAACTGTTCCGAAATCATCGGAAACGAAGCTTGCAACAAGCAATGCCTAAATGGACTGTGTGTACAAACGACGACAAATTCCTTCCGATGTGACTGTCATCCAGGGTATTCAGGTTGGAAGAGAAAATTGTGTTTAATTGTCATACTCTCTGATAGTTGTGAACTACAGTGCTGAAAGTGGTGTTGGATACAACCAGTGCAACATAGCCCTCCTAATGCCATTTCAATTGCCCAAATGCTTGCATGGTCTGTGTTTTGCCTTTGGGTGTGTTATAATCAATTAAGTGAGTTTTTGTGTTACAGTGAATGAGAACAATGTAGCGCTTGACTCCAAAGTTCAGCATCAGGTCTAAACTCTGCCTGAGGAAAAATGTGTTTTGGTGCTGTGTTGTATTGTGTTGTGCAATAAACACACTGCTGCTATGTGCAATCGGGGTAAATCAGTGTACCTAAATCAGCAGTGAAGTGAAGGAGCACTGGCCTGTGCTGCGCAGCGCCCAATGTGATGCACAATTAATTTTGCATTTGACCTCCGACTGCCTTCCACCATTGCTCTCGTGTTTGATTGGGGAGCTGCAGAGAGAAAGAGAGGGAGGGAGGGAGGAAGGGAGAGAGAGAGAGAGAGAGAGAGAGAGAGAGAGAGAGAGCGTGCAAATGATAAACACGATTTCAAACGGCCTGTTTTGCCTTTTTTAATCATTGGAATTTGCATTTATCTGACTCTCCCATTTGAACTGGTGCAATGCACTGCTATGCACAAATAGTTGTGCTCTCTGCAGTGTGTATTGCCCAGCACCCCTTTTGGTTTGGGTTGATGTAGCCTAGAATAACTAATGTCCAGATTGTCCATATTATCCATCTGACTAGCTGGATTTCAAATTTCTACAATTCCATCCCCTCTAGTCTGTCTGAGCCTGACATTAGGCCTGACCAGTCACTCACCTTGTGTCCAAGCAATTGCTTGCTTACAGTTTAACAAGCTCGTTGTCCATTTATTTAAATCTGTTCTAATGGTTTGTTCAGAGCTCATTCCATATTTTCACGGCTGTTAGCCTATCGTCTGCCTTTCAGATCATGGACGTGACCCAGATGGACCTGATGGTAGCACTGTTGGGTTTGGAGCCTTATCAAGAGTGGCCAAACCGTTGCTAATGCCTAGCACAGTCGAGCTAGTTTCTGCTTTGTGGAGCACGTCTATGGGCATAGGGGACGCTCAGAGCCAAAAATGGCCTCTTTTCTCCTGTCCTGGGGGGCCAGAAGTGCGCCCCTGACTTTGCCGTAGCCGTCACCCCATTAATCACAAGAAAGTTAGCGGCTGTTCAGGGTGCGGGCTGACCGCACAGGCTGAAGCCCAATCGTACATAATAATGAGGAACACTCAGGGGAACATTTCAATTGAGATTTTTCTTTTGATGCCGTCTCCCACGACAACCCTTGCACATTTGCTCAGGAGAACAGGCTGTAGGGGGGAGGGGTTTATGGCAAGGTATTACAGACTTAATAGGGCACAACCCGTGAGGGATTTGCATACTGTTAATTGTTTTGTAATTCACTTACCCCGGCGGGTTTTCTTGGTAAATATTAAAACATGTCTGAGTGGTGGCTGTGACATTCATTGTGTGTGTTTGTTTGTACACTTGGCCGGGGGAATGCTCCAGTGAGGGTATTTGAAGATGGGCGGTGCACATGTGCTGCTTTGGGCTTGGATGATTATGCTGCTAAACATTGGCGTGTAAAAAAAAGGAAAAAGCGTGTACTCTGGGTCATGAGAAGTCAGTTGAAAGTATTTAATCTGTGCGTGACTTTCTTGGAGAGATCGTTGAGCTTAATCTGGGAATTTTGCCACCAAACTTCAGCAGCCTTGCACGTCATGTGGAGGCACAGTTGGCCTCTCAAGCTTTGAATATTTCAACAGCAATTTTTTATGTAATAACGACTGCATGTAATCAGGCTCTACAAATATACAGAGTTACAAACTCAACCAAAAAAAAATTGCGAATAGGTAACCAGACAGATGGATGCTACTTTTGTTCATGTAAAAGACATTGCCTGTGCAAAGTCAGAGAAATATATGTGTGTGTATATATACCAGCATATGCTGCCAGTGATGCATCTAGAATGATGGTGGAAGCGAGCAGAGAGAAGGGAACCTGAATCACCAGGGGATTAGCATTGTGGAATATGCTAAGAAATAAGTCACAGAGAAAGATAAATGAGTTAGCACCTGCTGAAGAACACAAAAATGAAACACCCCTCTCGGGAATAAAATCAAATTGCGTTCACCTTGAACCTGCGGCGCTGTTCACGCTGGCTAAATTTAACCCACGAGGGGCAAGTGTCAGGCTTGCCGCTGGATGTCAGATGCCTTACAGTGACGGCCTACAAGGATGTCCTTGCTCACTCCTTGATGCTTTTGCTCTCTGTGGTCATTTGGACCTTAGTGAAGTTCACAGTAGGTGGAAGAGTAGGAGGATGAAGAGGAGGTAGAGGAGGAGGGGGAGAGGGGGGAACTTCTGTCCATTGTGTTTCTCAGAATGCTGAGTGGAGCTCTAAGCCGAAGCTGTAGAGGGGCCCTGCTCCAAGGGTTGGATAGATCACTGTAAGCAGCCGCTGGCTGCCTGGCTGTGTGTTAGTAATGTATTTATCTTTGCTTAGACACACGTGCCTGGATTTGGATGAATAATCAAATGAATGTGTGAAGAGAACATGACTAAAAAATTACGTGACGTTTTTTTTTTTTTTTTGCAGTGCTCTTCATTCTTAGGACAGGGTAGTTTTCTGCTGAGGATCAGAATGACTTCTTCACACTTACTTGAATAATTGATTAAAAAATAATGTCATGTTGGCTTTGATAGCTCATTTGGTAGTTGGAGGAAAATGGCCATACATCATCCTCAGAAAAAGGGCAAATGATGAAATTAGGCAGAAGAAAAGAAAGCACAAAATAGTAATTGGTTTCCAGACAAGTGGTCAAGAAATCCACCAAGAGTTTGTGTCTTCATAGCTCGAGAGACCTTTGTGAGTTTTCTTCCACCAGAAACTCTACTTAGGGCATTAAGAAGAACATTCTCTATTCATTTTTATCTCTCTATATAATTGCCATGCACAGTGTGGAGGTTAAAGATAGTAGTCTGGTTGCATGTTATTAGTGCGGTGTTTGTGAACTGTGGAAAAAAAAGATTTAAGTGTGTCGGAATCGCTTCGGCTAAAACAGTGTACAGCTCAATATTATGAGTTGATTGTGTTGACCTAGTTGTGCATGTATGCACTGTGTCTCGTGATAGAATCCGTAAGGGGACTGCTGCCACTCAACTGTCTGGAACATTAGCTCATGCATAATTGCACATTTGCTCATTTCAAAGACACTTTCCAATTCCTTTTGAGTTGAATGGAAGCAGCAACAAAATCAGTTGATCTGGAAGTGTTTTTTTCCTCCCTTGTCAATATCACACTTTTATCTTTTTTTCACTCTCCTCTCAGTGCACAATGCCCATGTCACTGCTGTGAGGTGCTGTGAGACATACATTTCTGTGCTTTGAACACAACACCATTCGCCTGTTTTGCATCAAAGATGCACACCACCAAAGACAGAATCCTTTGTACTAAATCAGAGGTTCCCCTAGCTATAAGTGCTGTGAATGTTGTCTGGTAAAGTCAGTCATTTATCGCTTTTGAGTTTTCGCATTTCTCATGTTTTTTAACACAAGCAAAGTGTCCGTTGTTCTCAGTGTTGGCGCTTCATCGGTGCCTGGGCCTCTTGTAGCCTTTCTATCCACCCAGATCTTATTGTGTTCTCCCCTGCAGGTTCTCTTTGTGACGTGAGGATGACTCCATGTTTGTCTAACCCCTGCAAAAATGGCGGGAGATGCGCGGAGACCGCCGAAGGCTACGTCTGCTCCTGCTCGGATGGGTTTGGGGGAGCCCAGTGTGAGACCCAGTTGAACAGCACGTGTGTCTCCTACGGCTGTCTGTCTGCGGAGCCGGCGTGTTCTGATGAAGATCCAGTGAGTAGTCCCCATGCCCATACCCACTACAGCAGCTCTGTTCCACAACAGCCTATTACATTCATTTGTTAGCGCTGTAAGAGATTGAGGACACACATTGTGCACACACATCACACACACATGTACGCACACACACACACACACACACACACACACACACACACACACACATACACACATCACACACACATGTACACACACACACACACACACACACATACACACATCACACACACGCACACACATACACACACACATGCACACACACACACATACTCGCGCTCATGCAATCCCATGCCTTAGAGAAAACGATTAATAGAAAAATGTCACATGCAAATTGATGTGCTATCTTTGAGACAGATCAAGTGGTGTCATTTTGAAGGTTACAATTTTGTTTTGATAGGGAGATGGAGGTGGCATTTGTTTTAATTGATAGACCCTGGTTAGGGCCAGCACATATTTAAGTGCCATATCAAAAAATGCTATTACAGAAAGCTCTCGGGCATTAGGTGTCTGTTCCAATTTCCCATTTCAGCCATGGCTGATGGATTGTTGCTATAGCACTGGCTTTTTAAAATCAGGATCTTCTAAAGATGAGTTCTTTTTCCTGCCATCAGTGGGACTGAGAATGAAGAGGAAAATACTATAATGAATTAATTGTCTCCTATGACCTTCGTTCTTTTTTAATGGAGGGATGTGCCACATGGGCTAAACCGTAACAAGATTTCATGAGCTGTGATAGTCACCCACAAGAGGCTGAGGGGCAGTCCAGCCCTCCTGGTGCAGAGGGTGGGGGGCGGGGGAAGGGGGGCATACGCTAATTGATCTGCTAAACATTGATTGGGTCTATCTGAGATTCGCTCAGAAAGATTTCAGCAATATGAAAATGGAAATGCTTTTTGCCCCTCGCAACCCTCTTTTCTTACCCTATCTCAGCTCTCACATATAGACAGGCACACACTCACACACACACACACACACACACACACACACACACACACACACACACATACACATGCAAAAGTGCACCAGTTTTAATGTCATCATGAGTTTTCATCTTGCCACCTTTCCTGGATTGCACTTTCATTATCTTCCTGGTTCCTGGGGTGCCTGAATCAGAAATATTATTGTTGTCAAGATCAGTTAGTAAACAGGGGCAACGCTAGGCTTGCTAATGGCCTGTCTCTCTCTATTTTAGGACTTACACTGCGTGTTAGCTTGCTGTCTCTTCCTTTATTCCACAAGTTTAAGCTCTGCCAAACTTTTGTTTTCATTTCCTTTCAAACACTTCAAGGTTGTTTGTGTGTATGTGTATGTGTATGTGTGTGTCTGTGTTTTAAAGCTCCATATTTCACAGACTGTGATTAAAAAGCACTAGTCTGAGATAAAGAAAATCTTATGGCTCATTCGCTCTCCACTCACTCTGCTCTCCACGTTTTCTCTCTCCTTTTCCCTCTCCTAACTTCTACTGTATGTGTTTGTCTGAATTAGAATGAAAAAAAAACTTATGATGCAATAAAATACAATGATCTTCTTCAGTACTGCAATTTAAAAAAAGTGTCCACGTAAACAAGACAAAAACAAAAGTATCCACATAGGTCCTTGTTCTTTTAACTGCACAAATCAAGCATGCTAATGCATGTAAGCAATAATCCACAAGAGGCTGTAACTAATGCTGGTTTAAACAGGGCTAAGGGGATCTGCTAGGTATGATGTTTTTAGTGAGGTAAAACCAGCATCATTTACTGACTCAAGGGGGTTATTGCTTCGCTAAAATGGTTACCACATGACATGGTTCTATGAAAGGAAGACAACTTTCAGAGAATTACTCATAGACCCCCGGATAAAAATATATTTCCCCTGAATGGTTGTCAAGGAACACACAAGCACAGCCACTGTTCACCTTTCTGTGGCGCAGTAATATACAAAATGTGTCCAGATTCATGCTATATCGTGAATTTGAATCACAGCAACAAACTTAACTTTGATTTAACTCACCATCATATTCCAGGACTGGATGTGTGTATCTTAATTTACCTAATTTGCCACATAACTACTTAGATGAAAAAAGCACCGATTTAATTTTCCCCAAAACGAGTGCCGAGTGCAAGAAGAAAGTAAGGGGAACGGGTGTAAGAATGATACAGTGCAGAGACTGAAAGTCCATATCTCTCTCTGACGGCTCTCTTTGCCTCTCCGAATCTGACACACGTTGTTGTTGTTCTTTCCGTTCCATTCTATTCTCTCTGTCCTCGTTCTCTTCCTTTTTGCAGTCGTCGGCGTGCATGTGCGAGGAGGGGGGCCCAGCAGGCGGAGGCCTGCAGTGCAGGAGGCTGCTGCAGCCGTGCGCTTCCTCCCCCTGTCTGAACAACGGCAGCTGCGTGTCCCTGGGTGACAATTACACCTGCAGGTAACACGGATGGGGGGCCTTGCCAGAGTTGATTGCTGAAAGCCGAAGCCAACTTTGCCGAGCGGGGCCCTTGTGGGGTTTGCTTTTGCTCCAGCAATCAATTACCCACGTCCTTCAGGCTAGATGCCTTTTATTATTTTATGTTTTAAAAAAAGGCTCCTTTCTAAATTATGCAAAACTTGTGACTGCAGCTTTCATTACGAGGCACACTGTATGATTAAACAGTGCTACTTAAAAAAAAGATATATATATAAACGCTGTTTCTTTTTTAAATTTCTGTGACAATTATTATTTTGTTTTTCAGATATAGTTTGTGTTTGGCCCTTGCATTGCTGCCGTGTGAAAGAGGCTGGAATCTGGATTTCTGTATCTGCATAAGTGACAGCCTTTCAACTTGTTCCTGCAGATAATAAGTCATCGCAAAGGGAGCTTTATTACCCCATAGTGAGAAAAGCTTATTTTTAGAGACCCTCCTTTTCTTCTCAGAGTTATTGCCTCACTTATCTCTGGCTGGATATCTCAGTGACTTTAAATGGTAGACCACCTAAATCAATACATTTAAATGGGTTTCTTTAAACAAATGACAGTTGAGAGCAGAGGTTACCAAGAGAGAAGTAGAAAAAAAAGAAGTTTGAATTAAAAGCGAACACAGAGCGAGATAAAGTAGCGACCGGTAGAATGTGACGGATCAGAGAAAGGCGAAAAACAAAAGGCACCGCACGACTGGCGCTATCAGTAAAAAAAAACTTTTAACCTATAGGAATCTTTGTGAGGGCCGCAGACACAGGCAACCGTCACTGGTCACTCGGGACCAGTGTTAATAACGCGGGGATCATGTGCGGGTCTGACCCAATAACATCACTTAAAGTGTCCCAGTGCCCACAGGAAATGTGCTCTTGGCCGTGAGTGGAAAAGACATTCTTTTTTACATCATCTACGCCCTCTTCATCCTCAGCACCCTCTTCATTTAGCAACGGCCAGGAAGAGGTCGATGTGCGCCATATAACAGATGTTTTAAGACAGGAAGGTTATTTATTCTACCTTGAGTTAACCGTTCACTATGTTTCACTAAGTATAACAAAATAGTTGTTCTCTATGGTATATGATATGTCTGTACTATAGTATTAAACGTATCTATGGTGTTCATATTTTTTATTTAGACTTTTCTTGGTGCTTGTTTTCTGTCTTTCTAATGGGCGGGTCCTGAAGAATTGTTGTTTTCAGATCTTTCTAGAACACAATGTACATTTCTGAGCCTCTAGCCTTTTGCCTATCCTCCAAATGAATGACATGATGAGATTTTCCTCACCAAAAGATGGATGGCCATCTCCTGCATCTTAGGAGCAATCACAGGAAGAGTGCATTTGGAGTGTGTGTGTGTGTGTGTGTGTGTGTGTGTGTGTGTGTGTGTGTGTTTGTGTTTATGTGTGTGTGACAGAGAGACAGGGACAGACAGAGAGAAAGATTTGTAAAGATTTGTAGAAGTTGTATATGTGATAGCAATGTCTAATGCACTTAATATAATAAAAAGCTACACTTCTCAAATGTAATAATTCTGACAATCTAATATCAACATTTTTTTCCATCAATTTAATATTTATTACGTTGACAGGATGATATTACATTAGAAAATTAAAATATAACTTCTGCAAATAGAATGTGTTAACTTATTTGATGAATTTCTTGTAACACCACACACTGCATTTTTCAGTATTGACAAGCATATATAAAACATTTGCATGTCTTCTATAACATATCATGTGTGTGTGTGTATGTGTGTGTGTGTGCTAATGTCAATGGTGGAACTGTATAGATGAATCCACATGCTGGTTATGGGCAGACCCTTTTTTGTAGGGCCTGGATGAAAGGTCAACTGAAAGCAACACTGGTCATTCTCTCCGCAGATGCCTCCGAGGGTTTACCGGGAAGAACTGTGAGGAGATAATTGACTACTGCAGGCTGCACAGTATTAACTGTCTGAATGAGGGATTGTGCCTCAACCTAATTGGCGGGTATAATGTAAGTAACCTAATATAGAGTGAACAAATGAAATACATGTAAGCAAACAAAAAAAAGTCTGTTAACACACAGCATGAGACTCTGCATGGGTCCTGGGTTTAATGAGAAAATTTTGCCCTGGTTTTGAAAAGTTAAATAGTCAATTTGTTACAGATGTCATTATGGACGCTGCACGAGGTTTCAGAAAACCTTTGACATAATTGAATTTCACCTCTAGCCCCTTCTTAAGACATTTATTTACAGTATATGAAGTCAATAGAACACAATAGGTGTTCATTTTGAGCTCACAGCATTCTGTTCCTTTTACTCTGTAGTGTAGCCTTAGACCACACCTGTCCTGATTAAGTGCTATCCCTTTGTAGCAGACTCCCAGATTCCTGAAGTGGGAAAATAGATTATTTGGTAAACACTGTTCAGATGTAAAGAGCTGATCCATCTTACTCTACATATTTTGTAAAACATAATACATAATATAAGACATAATATTTGTCATAGTGCGGGGTTTTTTTTTTTTTTTTTTTTTTTGGCTCCCTGCACACGTGAGATCTCTGATTTAGCAGTGGCTGTCAATTCAGTCTTTGACAAGATGCAGAAGGTGTGTTTGCGGTACACATTGTTTAAAGTGATCATAGCTAATTCTAGTGAATCCAAAATATAGGTTTTGCTCATCGTGGGTTCGCTTTGGCAAGATGCTGCCAGAAGTGTGCTATTGTATGAACCCTGTGAAAATCCTCTACAAGAATGGCCTCATCATGCTCTATACACTGTTCTGAACGATTTAGACAATTGAGAATTCAGAGAATCAAGTACACTAAGGGTGAGGTTTACCCAGTGGCACTATTTTAATCTTGAGGCATAAGGAAGATGGCATACCAGGCTAATTCAGGCAGGATGGTGCAGCACAATGACATAATTTTTCCACTCAGTCAGACATGATTGGCATTCAGCGAAACAACTGCAATTTCCTCTGCTGCTATATAATAATAGAATTGTGATTAAGAGCACAGATAGAAATACTAATACTACAGTTCCTAATGTGAACAGTTTTTTTTTGCCAAACAATGCTTATTGAGTATATAATGGAGTAAATGTCTAGGTGAAAAATGTGCTGTACCTCTGACAGTCAATACCTGAGTGTTCATTTATAACAATTTTGATGTTATCTATTCTGCGGTGGTGAATATAAATGATTTATGTCTTTGTGTCCATGTGCCACTGATGATCTTCCATTTCAATGTCGTCTTAGTGTCACCTTGGTTGTCATGTGGTCTTCTTTTTTCTCAAATCATCTGTGTAAACAAAGCGGCCCATAGTGGACAGGCAGCAACATTAACATCCTGATGAGAAAATTCTGCTCTCTTCCTTATTGGGGTCACCCTTGCTAGTCTCGGAAAATATCACCTTAATGTCATGATGAGGTTTTCCCTGTCACTCTCTGTCAGATTTCCAATGCTGCACACCCTTATGGTGTTATCACTCAGAGAAAGGACATACTGTTTAATGATTGGCTGACAGGGTGTTCGTTACTGTCTGGTAATGGCACACCCATGACGTAGATCTAGGAAAAAAAAAAAATTGATCACCGTTCCATATCCATGCTCTTCAGGGTGGTAACCATATCAACCAAATGAACTAAAGTCTTGTGGATCTACAAACCAGATAAGTAAAAGAAAATAATTAAATTTTAAAAATGAATGTGGCAGCCGGGTGATAAGTAGCATGAAGGCCTTGGAGGTGTCCTGATACAGGGGAGTAATGGCAATTCTTTGCACTTGTTCATTATTCCCTTATTCTGGACACCCTGGCAGCCATTATCGCTGAAGTAACGCAACGTCTATTTTGTTCTGCTGATTGAATGAACTTGGTAAAGGCCTTATACATCATGATGGGAATTTGCCTTTTTTCCAAGGAATCTTAGTCCAGGTGATTCACTTTGGGAAGTTGAATATCAAGGTAGCACAAACAGACTCCCTATTGATTTTTGATTCACTTATGTATTCGTTTGTATGGTTTATTATTATTTTTTTCATTTTCCTCTTCGATCTGCCAGTGCCTATGTGCGCCCGGGTGGACAGGAGAGCTTTGCCAGCATGTGGAGAACGCCTGCCTGATTTATCCTGAGGGCTGTAAGAACGGAGCCACATGCATAAGTATGAGCCAGCCTACGGCCCCTCCACGCTACACCTGCAAGTGTCCTCCCGGCTACGCAGGTGAGAGAAGCCACACTGGTCCTCCATATTTAGTGGGCGACATTTGTGTGCCACTGTAATAAATTGCCCATCTGTCAAAAGTGTTGTTATTCCTCTTAAAGTTGATTATGAGATTATAAGATTCAGTGCTACTCGAGAGACACGGCACACAACCTGTCAGTCAAGTGCTTATGAATATTTATGTGGGAATGGGCACACTGTCATAATCTTGGGACTGTGTGGAGGCAATTCATTAAGAAAATTACTTTAGATTTGTTAACTTTATGAAATAAAACCCCTGGGTGTCTTTGTCGTCCTGAACGATGGGATGCAGGGGCACAATGTTAAGGTAATTGTAGCCGTCAAGCAGTTTGTTGTTTGGCTTTATTTTCCATGCAGGATTTTCTTGCAAATCTACCAAATCTATTATAGAGATTTTCTTTGCTTGTTCTTTTGTAAATGTGCCATATCTTCATTACTCATAAATTACATCATAATAGTGACGTGTTATACGCTGATTGGTTTGATCTGTAGTATTATGAAACTATTACACATGGTGCTCTTACTATTATCTACTGTTGTCCTATAAAACTGAACTTCACACTGACTGGAAACCTGGTGATGTCTGGCTGTTTCTAACTTGTTTGTGATGAGTGTGAATAGGGCTTTGATTTTTAGGGCCGAATAAAAGAGTCAGGTTTGAATGGGATTGGATAGGTCAGGGTCATTTCCTGAAGCTGTGGTGTTCCTGTACTGTAGGACATGTTCATGATAACCATAGAGGCTTTATGTTTACACAGTTTACACTATACAGCACCTCTTCTACAGTACCCCGTGGCACACCTGTGATTGCCTCTATAGAGTAACCTGTACATGTGATCTCATCGCTGTGACCTCTACTTTTTGTATGATGATTATGTGAAGTATGCGAGGGTTGCCATTATGAGTGAATATTTTCCAAGACAGAGTAAATTTACATTCACTCACAGGGAGTGTACATTCCTCACAAGATAGGCTTCTATATTTTATAATATTCACTGATAGCTAACAGCTGATGTAATGTCTTAAATGCTGAACACAAATGAAGGTAATGGGATCTACAGTATTGCAAAATCTGACTGCTGATGACAAATAAAAACAGGAAAGCACATTTTCTTTAGAGATATTTGCATCTGCACACAACCAGATAAAGTATATAAAAACCATTGGCAGATGGTTAAAAGCAAAAAGGCCTAAACGATGGGCTGCAATTGATCAATAGATCAGATGGATCTATACTTTGCACATTTTGCATTTTAGACTTTATGAAGTATTGAATGCACTTTACTTTGTATATTAGGATGCATAGAATAATGTAATAAACTGAGCCTTGTTGTTGATTGAGAGGATGACAAAACAAAAGCATTAGATGCATATTATGACTTTATGTTTCTATCCATTTGCACCACACAAATTCACATTCAATGCAGTTTTTCTCCCTTTCCGCCATCTGTTGTGGCCATTGAATGGAATCGCTGGTCTCTGTTCCCTCCAAATGAGTAGCGTATTGCAGCCCTAAGGCACACCATTCCCGCTAGTCTTCTCTACACATTGCTTTTCTAAGTGGATTATCCTGTGATTTGCTTCCTAATGTCGCAAAAGGGAAGGGCTCATAGAGGTTAGGCAGCATTTCATCACTAAATCTTGAGACCGCCAACAACAACAAAAGATTTTTTACTAGAGTGATGATTGTTAGGAGTCTGAAAATAACCAAAATCAAATGATAAAGAAAGACAAAATTGCTCAGCAGCAGTAGTTAGAGAGTAGGCAGTAGATACATAGTGACTTTAGTTATACATGTTATACAGTTGCCATTGCCAAATCTTGATATTGCAATTAATGTTGAGTAAGATCATGACCTTTGCCATATCTTCATTCTTTTATACATGTTGGTAGTACAATTGTGTAATCTGAACTGTGTTACCTCAAAATGGCATTTACAGGACAACTTCAGGTGATTTACTGGCCGTAAAAAATGTCCTCTACAGAATCAGTCCTTATGCTTGCATTTAGTTAGGGTCACTTCTGTTTGTCTGTAGTAACCTATGCTTGCTGATTTGTTTGTAGTTTTAATAATTTCATTTGTTCAGTTTGAAATGTGAAGTAAATTAACTTATGGTCAAGCAGATTGTCTGAAGGATCCAAATAATTGCATTTTCAGTCCCAAACATCCTCTTTTGCTGAACCTTGTAGCTAATGCTGTGTGGCTTGGCAATAAGAGATGTTAAGACTGAGACTGAGGCTAAACAAATATACATTTCATAACAGGCCATTATGAGTTAGTAGTCGAACTGATGTGGTACTGCAGGGGTGTAGGTGACTCTACAAGGATAGAGCGATGTGATTAGTCTGACCAAACTTACAGCCCCTATGGCCCTATGGTCCATTTGTAATTGTGCATCCTGCATTGCAAAACCATTTTTACCACTAAGGTATGTCTAGATTTCTTGTCTATATTGCTCCTATGTTGCTTAATGAACTGATGGGAATTTAGAGGGACCATAGGCCACTGGATGAACTTTTAATTGTCACCTATGAAGAAAGTTAATCTCAACAAGAGTAATGCTGCTTTATTAACTAACACTTTCCCCTCCAATTTGCATATCAATTTCATGAATAATTTTGTGGTTCTTGAACTGTGTTAGGAATTATGTTCAATGGGCTCCACCAACTGTAGCAAAATTGCTTCTTGGGAATAGTTTGTGTGAGTGGTATTTTTTCCTCCTGCTTCCCCGAGCTTAGTCTTTCATCCACCATAATGGCAGATGATCAGATAAGCTATTTTTATGGCATTTCATGAGAGGGACTTGGGCTATTTTCAAAGATATTGTGCTGCTTGAGTGATAACATTTTTAAAAGTTGCAAAAAAAAAAAAGTTCCTTGTTCAATAGAACAGATTGCCCAGGAAATTGCCATTTTACAGACAGTCATCTTTTGCTTACTAGTATTACTTGAAACACTGATCTGATATGAAAATGAGAACAAATATCATGAATAAACCATGTTTTTTTCCCTGCGCCGTCTTTTTTGACATACAAAAAGGTGCATATGCTGCAGTATTTGTGCCCATCTGTAGTGAATGATGTGATTACTCATCACCAGCATCATTCCTCCAGTGTTGCAATAGAAACTCTCAAACTACTGCGTGACTCATGATGAGCAAGTGAAGATTGCTAATTATTTTCATCCAACTTCTCTGGCTTAGTTGCTATTTTAAGAAAGACAGAGAACTCAGTCACACTGTTTGCAGTTGAAGGTAGAATTCTGAATGACAACTTAAACTTGCATGCTTAGACAGAGATTCTCTGCCATCAATCACCATCTAAATAACACATTAATTTAAGCCTAATCTATTTATTCCTCACCAGTATTCTAGACTAACAATCATTAGGAGTGAAGCCCACGCAAACATACTGTATAGCTGGTAACAGTAATTTGGCAAATTTCATTTCACATTCTTCATCCAAAAATGGAAAATGATCATCAATTAGGAAGCCATTTTCTCATAGAACTGGCAATCATTGATTAAATTTGACAAAGTATATACACACATTTTATTGTTTAATCTTCACTTGATCTTCACATCACACTTGATTTGACTTAATTTATGTGTCATAGTAACTCATTTGTACAATGCGAGTGCCCATTTATTTGATGCAGGTAGACATGACTGCTCCTACTGAACGTTGGCAGTTGAGTCTTGCTACTTACTTTCCTTCCTTAGTATTGGGAGCTTTTGACTTAGGCAGCAGCACTTTAAGGACATTGCAGCGAGAGATCCCAAGTACACGAATGCAATCAGCCAAAGGAGTGCGATGACATGCTTTAAAAAAGCAATATGTGTCTATGAAGGCAGGAGAAATCTCAGGAAGGGCAGATCCCTGCCCGATAAAGGCCTTCTTCTTCTTCTTCTTCTTCTTCTTCTTCTTTTTAATCTCCACCTTCCCCACCCCCCTCTTATCTGAACCCTGCTTTAAGATGCATGGATGATGAAATCCAAAGGCAGGTGCTCTCCCTGTGCCTCATTTTTTTCTGTCATCGTGAAAACAAGGTATTGATCTAGAAATTACATCTACAAATTACAAAAATAGCCTCTGAGCTATTCCCTTAGATGAATTCAATGTTTATGTTTTGTATGATGTGTGCCTTCACAGTTGTTCAGTTGAAGCTATTGCTTTAATATTTTTTGGAGCCATGGACATGTTGACAAGGGCTATCTTTTCTTTACAGATTATGTTGTTGTGCCTTTATGGACAATTCAGAAATTACACTTTACCACTTTCTTTGATGATATAGCTTAACATGATGTGCAGCCCTTATTGGGATTTGTAATTCAAATTTGCTGTGTCCAGCAGAATCTTAAAGATTGACAGCTTAAAGATTACAGCATAGAAATATTGGCTGGATGTACTTTATTGGTACTGTTTAAAAATAATTACACAATTTTTATGTAGACCTTTTTTACAATGCTTTATCAAGGGGCAAGGGGTTTATTTTTCACATTAATTAAAATACTATTGTAAGACATGTAATCAAATTGCATTAATTAAAGTTATAGTTTAATAAAAGAGAAAAAGAAAGATACCGAAAAAATAAGCAAATAATTCTGCCATTAGTCCATAATTGGTCCATATTGTTATCAGGATGTTTGTAGCGCCATGAGCCAAAGTTGCTTAGTGGGCATTTAACCTTAGTAGACAAGCAATAGCAGTTGCTGTCTGTTTGGGGCACATTTATGCCTTTGTTTTGATGTTCTGTGATTGCGGTGTGAATAAGGAATATGCCACTTTATCCATGGGGACCATTCTGTGCTGGTCCACAGGCCAGACTCGTACACAGTTTTCACAGAACAACTCCAAAACTCTAGTGCCCAGCTGACATACTTTTAGTAGGGCACACACAAACAAACAAACAAACAAACAAACAAACAAACTCCCAAATGCAACAAGCCCTAAAGCACTCATGTGTGGTGATGCACATTTCTGAGGAGGGAACACAGGGAACTAAATGGTGGTCATATTTACTGTACGGGGTTGGCCTAATTGCTCTTAAGTGGACAGAATAACCAGGCAATATCAAATTAACAAATCAGTGAGGATTAGATCCCAATGTCATCCCAAAAATGTTAACTGATAACTTTTTGAACCACAGAGGACATCTATTTTAGCTAGTTATAACATTATGCACAATGTTACTACATTTTCATAAAATAAAACCAGCATCTGCATATGTAATTATTACTATAATATGTAATGGATTACAAAATACGGGGAAAACATATTGCATACTGTGATTATGCAGTTTTTTAAAAAATGTGAAAGATTATTAAAAAAGCATAAATTGTTACATAATAGAGTAAAAAAGTAAAATTTTCTCAGGTTATTACATAATGCATGATAGTTACATAATACAACCATTAACCAATAACAACCATTCAGTGGACTAATGACATTAAACTGCAGTGGTTTTGTTTTTGCAAGGCAGTGCCTAAACCAGATCTAAATGTGGTTAGTCAAGTCATCTGAAAATGAATAAAGAGTCAGATTAGATGGGAATTGATGGATTGTACGACACAGTTGATGAGTGTGAAAAGCCTACAAATAGATTTACCCACACACACACACACACACACACATACAAACACACATACATACAGTAGCATATATATATATATATATATATATACAGTAGCGAGAGGGAGAGGGATATACTGCCCCTAGTACACACATAGTCAGTCACTTTCTCTTTCACTCATCCAGTTTAATCACCGTGTCTCATCCTTGGTTTGCAGCCTCCCCAACACACACACACACCCACATCCCACATCCCAACTCCCCTACACAGGGGATAAGACCTCATCTCTCCTCCCTCCCTCCTCTCTGATGCTGCCTGGCCTCCTAATTCTGACATTGCTTCCTGACCTTTTCAGGTTCATTTTCCCCCATATTCCACCACATTCATCATTCCTCCCCCCAAGCTAAGTCAGTCACACCTTGCAACTATCAACAGAGACAACTGCCGAATTAGAACGCGGAGTTACCCCGTCAAGTGCTCTCTTCCTATGGCCTTACCCGTTTTAGAGCTCCTTTGTTGTTTCTCTTAAGGACACAGATGTTTGCATAGTATTTGCATTGCATAATATACTACACAGGTGCCAGAATTCTTTCTGATCAGGGGCCAAAAATGTATCTAGGTTAGGGTCAAATATGTATATTTTTGATCCGCAAATGTAATTGGTATACAATATTTGTTAAAGTGCTTACTGCACTGAGATGTTCTTCTAAGAATTTCACCACAAAACTATCACTTTTTATTGCAGTAGCATGCTAATAATAAGGCTCATTTATTATATGCCTATAATTATAGTTTAGTGAAAAGTTAGTCAATCAGGAGGTGACTGGAATAGCCAATTAGAAGTTGTTCAACCGGCACTGGTTATAGTGTCAATTGTGTGCTTATTCCTTTCTTGTTGATGCAGTGTTTTTTTTTTTTTTAAAATGGAGTAAGCCAGATTGTAATGTGTGCCTTTGCCTGGGTCCCGTTCTCACTCGGGTGAAGTAGTAGTGTTACTCAATAGTGCCCCCTATTCCGCCATATTTAAAATGGAGACCATATACGGCACTGCAGTGTAAATAGTAATTGTTGTCAGTAGGCTTTTGGCAGAAACAAATAAATCAACCGGCTTAAGGTCCTTTCAAATCAAGTCGGATTCAAAATGGACTGATCAGATTTTTTGCCTTTTGATGTACTGTATACAGACTCATTAAATCAGTGTAATTCCATGTGTAAAGCTGGGCAGAGCTGGTTTAGTCTTTACTCATGAGAAACATTTATATAGAACCCAACAGGCCAAAAACCTGCTGGACAAACTTGGCCTGTGGGCCCCAAATTAAGCACTCATAGTCTATAGGAATGTTTTTGTTAGAATATAGAGTATTTTTTTTATAAATATTCTTTCATGCATGTATATTCTTATTTCCATACAGTCGGTTTGAATGATAAAAGCAAAACCAATGCATTGATGTTGTATTATGCTCCTAATGTATTTCAGCTAGATTCGTCTAAAAAAGAAACCCCATGAGAACAGTTGTGATGGTTATAACAAAACTCTTCGTAAATGGTCTACAGGCAATTTCATGTCCTTATGTTTACAGTCTTTTCTGTGTTTCCAATCTGTGTATGTGGCTTATTGTAATCTGTATTTATTGTGTGGCCTCTCTAAAAGACTTTTAAGAATTGAGCAGGTATGGCTATTGACAGAACACCGTTGTAATTTGTTCTACTGGAAGCATGTACAGATTGCTGCCAGTCCATTTTTTACTCTGATGAATGCCCACACTTTCCGACAGCAAAGTACAACATTTGCTGTGTGCGTGTGTTTGTGTGTGTGTGCGTGTGGATGGGTGTGTTTGTGATTGTGTGTGTGTGTGTGTGTGTGCGTGTGTGTGTATATCCATGTGTTTGTGCGTGTGTCCATATGTTTGTCAGTTGGTGTATGTGTTTGTGTGTGTGTTTGTATTAGTGTGTTAGTATGTCAATGTTTAAATTGCAACCTGCTGGAGCTGTGAGCATTCTATTAATCATGTTGCTGAGTTAAGAAGTCTCAGCTAGACTCCTTCTGGCACAGACTTGAAGAAAAAATAAATCAATGTTTTCTTACAGGAGCAAGACTGATACCATGAAGTGTATTTCAGAGATCAGTTCCTATTACCTTCTTATGTGTTTAAATACAGCTTTCACTAAAAATTAACTTCTGCACCAGTACTAAGGTAAAGGGGGATCTGCTCTCTTTCCTACAAATCAGTTCCCACATAGGTTTTTAGCGTCTGACAACTCGACATCAATCAATAAACAATCATTTTGTACTCTAAATTTAAGTATATTAACTCTGAATTAATAAACTCTTTTCGGAATTATTTTTTTTCCTGAGAATACATTTAGTGAAAAATACACACAGCCTTCTTCTTGCACAGCCATGACAGTAGTTGCTTATTATTTGCTGACAATAGTGTCCATGCCTTCCCACAACTAAAAGTCCTGCTAAATTAATAGCATTTAAAGAAGGTTGCCTGCAGCAGTTAGACAGAATGGGGGATTGAGTCTTTTGGACAGTCACTCCCGCACCCACATACGCACCAACACCAGAAAAGACTTCATGATTATTATTATGCATTGTATTTTGTGTTTTGGTGATGTTGTAATGAACGTAGTGGGCTGGGTTGGTTTAATAATCACATAGAAGTATACACACACACTTCCTGATTTATGAAGATTTAAAAAGGCCGCTGTAACCCCACTCATTCTCTTCCAGGGCATCACTGTGAAGCTGAGGTAGACGAGTGCGATTCTAACCCCTGCCGAAACAACGGGTCCTGCACTGACTCGCTGGGCTCTTACCGGTGCACCTGTCCCTCAGGTACCCCTCTCCTACATGCTCTTCAAAGATCCTCGCAGGCACAAGTGATTAGGCTCCTCACAGCTCCCTGCCAAAGCACCATGCCCAGCCCAGCACTGCCCAGCACAAACCCCCGCCTCCCCTTGCCCCCCCCCCCCCCCCCACCCCTCATCTGACTGACAGCTGAACAGATCAGTCATACTCTGAGCCAGTGCTCATTAGTGCGGCAGGATTGTGTCAATATTGTGTTATGAAATACTCTCCCATCAGACGCCATTGTAATAATATGATTCGCCTGTAATTGTTGATTCTCCTCCACCAGCTGAGGCAGCGTTTGCATTCACTGATGCAACCTGAAAGTCCCACCCAGGAGATTGGCGTGTTCCTGGCAGGCTTGCAAATGCAGTTTTCCCTGCCAGCTGCTCCCATCCGTCCAATGAGTGCACCAAGTCCTAGTACACCTCTCCTAATCACCACCACCACCAGCACCGATATCAACACCGACACACACACACACACACACGCTAGCCTATCAGGGAGAAGGGGAGGAATTTCTGTTTGCTCTTTACTGAACAAAGAAACTAATAATAGCACATTTGTCTGCCTTTTATTACAACCCCAACAACAGGAACACACACACACACACGCACAGGATTAGGTATGCATTTTTGTATTTTAAAGAAAGAAAATAAACGAAAAGAATTTAGTGTGATTTCTCCCAGGGAAATGTAGAGGTTTAAAGAATTAGCCTCCTTGGGGGTCCTCTGTTGAAATGATGGTCTGCCTCAATTCTTAACACAGACCATGTGTTAAGAATTGAAGGTTAATTGCAGTACAGTGCAGCACTGTGAAAAGATATTTCCAGTTCCAGGAAACATACATGGGCCTGGTCTAAACAGGGCAGTCAGCAACAGGACAGCAGCAAATCCAGTTATCTACAGTGTAAACCTCTCAGGCACTTTTTTACGCCTCAATTCCTCCTCCGTCTCAGTTTACCAGTTTGGTTTGTGCTAATTTCCCATATTTCACCCATCTCCCTGCAGGATTTTTCGGAACGAATTGCGAGATGGATGTAGATGCCTGCTCTCTCCCAAATGCCACGTGTCCCCCAAAGACGGTGTGTTTGGATTTACCTGACGGGTTCAGGTACATGTGTCGCACGCCATGTCCTCAGCACATCCAGGTGCGTCAGCAGTACAGTACTTCTCCTGCCATCCCACCCACCCCTTCGCTTCTTTGGCCAGTAACGAGTAAAGAGGGTTTGGGGAAAAATGCACAGTAATTACAGCCGAGCATGGGAGCAAACATGTTGATATATTAATCTGGCTTCCTTTGTAATTGCCCCTCTAAAAGGTTTGAAATGTGACCATTAATCAGCATGTGGTGGTTTTGTATGCTAATGAGGCCCATTAACAGATTGTCCCGAGAAGTACAGCAGCCATCTTCCCAACCAACACCCCCCCCTCCCGGTTCCCCCTCCCACCCCGACTGAAAACATCTGGTTGAAAAAGATTGCATTCGTCGCGTAAACGATCGTATGGTCCTGTCTCCCGACTGTGTTTACCTTGCACTGATGAATGTTGCGTTGAAGGCCCCTTCAAGGGCTTCATGCCTCACACAGGGAGACAGCAGGGGAAAAGAAATTGTTCTGCCACATTTTTGTGAAATGGGTGGTGGTGTGTGTGTGTGTGTGTGCACGTGTGTGTGTATGTGTAGAGGGTTGTGGAGTGATTGTACCATGCTGTGTGTAAAGGACTTGATAAAATATAATTGTTATTTATCACTCTCTCAATGTGAAGTGTAGTGTACTTGTGACAGACTTTTTTCTCATTGAGTCTTTTAATCCAGTCTGATTGAGCTCATCTTTGCCATGCTATGTCAATTAGTGTTTCTTGTCTGTATGTGCGTGTCTCTTTGGATGTTGACTAGGATTAGTTATTGTGGTGTGCAGTGCGGTGCATTTATATTGTCAAATGCTGTTCTGACAGCCCTGTTCCAATGGCGGCCGGTGTATTCTCAACAATGCCACCAGCTACAGTTGTGTTTGCCCTCCGGGGTGGACAGGCCATAACTGCCTCATCAACATCAATGACTGCATACAGCACTGGTGCCAGAATGGAGCCACATGTGTCGACAAGGTCAACAGCTACAGGTAAGAACCTTGAGTTCAGCGAGTGACCTCTGACCAACTTTGAATGACATGCAGATTCCTATTGGACTAGAAAGTTGATTGTGTTTTTGAGTGCAAAAAAAGACACGGTCAAAGAATTTGATCAAACTAGTCTCATTTCCTCATCAGAAGTGTGGCTATGTTAGGCTGCTAATGGTGTTGTGGCAAATCATGAGGTCATGAGTTATAAAAATGAATGAGTGGTAATATTCTTTATCACCTCACCAGCTGTCATTGTCCTCCTGGTTACACTGGGCCCTACTGTGAAGAAGACATCAACTACTGTATTGGACACAAGTGTTCCGAGCATGGTACCTGTCTGGACCAAGAGCGGAACTACACGTGTCGGTGCCAACCAGGGTACGAGGGCATCTACTGTGAAAGACGGGTGAACCAGTGTAGGAGTTTCCCCTGCGCCAACGGAGCCACCTGCATTGAAACGGCCCATGGCTACCAGTGCCTGTGTGCGCCGGGGTTTGAAGGTAGGTCCTCAGCACATTCATGTTTTATGTGTCTTATGTTTACACAGAAAGGTCAACAAACAACCTTAAAGTATGGAGTATTTTGTTAAAATATAATATCCACTGTATTTATGTTTAATTTAGGAAATGCCATTCACATTTTTTTCTATTCAGATTTTTTCTTTTCTGTGAGCATGAAGTACAAAAGTGAGCTATATGTTTAGTTTCAATTTTGTATATAACCTGTCAACATTTTACTACACTTAGTATGTCTGACCAAGGGCATGTACATGTATTAGTCAGATGCTCAGCTGGTCCTGATGAGTGGCAGCATCATTGCTAATTGATGACAGGGACTGTTAATCTTCCTGAGTGACGCAGGTACTCTATCTACTGTGACTAGTTGCTCCTCTTTACTCTTCGCACATGCTCAATAGCACCTTGGCCAGATGCGCAACTGTAGGTGCAGATGGATCACTCAAACAACTGTGGCATTGCCAACAGCTGTATCATCAAGAGTGATATTGTCTTCTGACTCTTTCATGTGTCTTTAATTACACCGTGGGACTTGCTGTCTTTGAAGTGACAGTTAGATACTGAATCTCATCATGTCGTCAAGTCCTCATTCAAAAACATTTTCTGGCAAGATATTAGACATCTCAACTGTTTAATTTTTTGTTACGCTGTTTTTTTATTTGATGCCTGTTTTTATATGTGTTGAAGGGGGGCTTGTCTTTCTTTTGAGAGATAAGATTGATAAGAAGTCTCTGTGTGTGGGGGGTGGGGGGGTGGTCGGTTAGTCTAGGGGTATTGCAAGAAGGGAAGAGACCTGAAATGGGATTGTGGGATAGGGAAATGGCTACGGATTGGAATCGAACCACGGTCCCTGTGGACTCTTGGAACTCTGTGTGGTCAGGACTCTGATGCCCAGATGCTCAGATGCTTATGTGCATGTGTTACAGGAAAGACTTGCTCGGAGAATGTGAACGACTGCTGGTCAAGACCATGCTTTAATGGAGGCTCTTGCAGGGACCTCACCAATGGTTACGTGTGTTTTTGTACTTTTGGTAAGTACAACACTGTTGGGTAAATATACTTACAGAAATCATTGAGGATTGTCCGGACAGCGATGCAGTTGTACATGCTGAGGAGTGAGTCAAATCCCAAGCTGATTTTTGTGAGAGCGGCGATCACCTCTGATATGATGCCTGAGGCACATTGAACACAGAAGCCTTCCGATCACAAGGCAGATGTGTAGTATATCACTTCACCTAACCAAACAGGGTCCCAGTTAGGACTTAATGATATCAGGGCCAATGAGGACACGGACATGAAAAACACATCAGTGTAAATTCTCCCGTGAAGCAGTAGCAGCAACAGCAGCAGCAGCACTCCTTCCTGCTTCCTCGCAACAGACTCGAATGGCGCCCTGAGAAACTGCAGACCACTGCCATCGGTAGTAAAACTTCCATTATTGCGATGATTTTGACGGCGGACTGGGGGGCTGAGGTGTGCGTAATCTTTTTAGCTCTCCCTCCCGCTCCTTCCCTCTTTCCCTCCTTTCCACAATTCAATCAGATAAGTGATGTGTGATGTTTACCTCCTCGAGAGAACAAATGTAACACCAAAAAGGTTACAGGGGATGCTAACCCAATCTCCACAATCATACTTCAGCATTTCTTATATCATGGCTGGGGGAGAGGAAAAGGGGGCAAGATGGGTTGTATTTTGTGGATTTCCTGGCAAGGGCAAAACTTATTTAAACGCCAGTGGGTAATCAGAATGACATACTGTGGCCTATGAGCGCTTGTATGAGCCTGCCCAAATGGATCCCGTCTTTTTCCTAATGAAAATTACTGAGCGGAAAGCCAAGTACCAGTTAGTCATTTGGATGGACACTGTCTGACAGTGTGGTAAGAGGTTGGGCCTGATCAAATAGGATTCAAGGAAAAAGTTAGCAGAAGGAACATATTTTTACAAGAAATCTTTAATTTTATTTCATTTAATCTCTGATGCTGTGTATACAGCATCAGAGAATAATATATATAGTTGAGTCATTTAAAAAATGCTGGATCATTTAATAATAATATATATACATCCTCCAAGAAAACTTGCTCTGTACATGAAATTGATGTGATTGTCATGTACATCAACAGTGTTGTGTCAACAGTGAATACTGAAGCAGGAAAAAATGGTATGTAAAAATGACTCTTCACTTCTTCGGATAACCTCTGTAGACCAGCTGCATGCAATTCTTATATTGAAAAAGTTACTATTATTATGGTATCAGGGTCCTCGTGGATGGTAAGGTCTGGTTATCATGGTCCTTGTGAATGCATAATAAATATTACAAGTCTTAAATTACATTTTTAGGTCCTTAGAATGGTTCAGAATTGTGTGCCAATTGTGTAGATTCTCTTTCAGTAAAATCCAATAGGGCCCAAAAGAGTGCCCTCTAGAGGTCAAAGGTCATGAAATGATTGTTCTATCTTCAGAATGGAACAATGAGTCTGTGTGTCAATGAGTCTGTAGTTTTAACATGTGTAGCTTACATGCACGTCTTATTCATGAACAATAAGGAACTTTAAGGAAAGTTATAGCGTCCCCTAGAGGTCAAATGTCATGTCAAATTTTAGTGAGTGCCCTCAGGATGAAATTTAGAACATCAAACTGTTCCTGAGATATGATTTCAAATCCTGTTTGTTACATTATAGATGTAACTCCAACTTTGAACTGTTGGTGGCGCTAGAGCACTTAACTTGCATACTTGAAACTTGGTCAAATTAATCAGTGGGCATTCTCCAATAAGTGTGCCTAATGGATGACATTACAGCTTGTTACTATATGCCGCTATAGGTTGCCATAGGACTCCATTACGGAAGAAAAATGAATAATAAGAACGCAGAAAAAGAAATAAGATTCTGCAGCTTCACCATTAGACCCCTAATGAATGCTGTCCTTATAAATAAGGACCACCATGGGATGGCATGAAATCCTCATGTACTGAAGCAGAAATCTTATGAGTAGTAATTGAAGTGCTCCGCTTTAAGCAGCCTTGACGGAAGGCTGACTAGTTCAATCTCAGCATTGTCCAGACTGCTGGTTCCTTCATGGTCACTCAGAGAGCACTTCATGACGACTTTGAGTAGATCACCACACAAGATGATGGATGGATGTGTCAGAGTCATCAATTACACAATGTCATCTGCTTCTGCACGGCTCTTGTTTGCACTGCGGCCATGAGGCTCGCTTGTCAGTCTCTGAGCTCAGCGTGGCTCAAGAATGCATGGTCACGGGCGCTCAGCCTCTCCGGACGACCCCCGCCATTCAAATTGAAAAAGCTGTGTCTTTCTGATGAACACCCTGCCCATCAGTCTGTCACTCCTGACTTTGATTTGGAATTTGTTGCCACGGCAATGGCCCTCTTGAGTAATCCTCTCTGTTTCTTATGAAGCTTGTTCAAGCCAGGCCAAGCTCTGTCAAGTGCACCCAAGTTGTGTGTTTGTGTTTGTATGTGTGCGCGAGTGTGTGTGCGTGTTTCTGTTTGTTATTATGGTTGTTGAAATGGATAGAGGCATATTGTCTGCGGCTCAGAGCAAATCAGCGATGTGTATGCGCTGGACTGCATGCCTTGCCTCCTCTTCAGCAGCTTCAGTAGCACTAGGCTAACCTTGCATGCAGACGCCATTGTTTGCAGCATGTCAAGTCATTTAAGTCATCAACAGTGATTGCCTTTGTCTCACTGTGTTTTAATTATTTTCTCACAAGTGATTCCCCCACAGGCTCACAACAGTGATAAATATAAATACTTGTTGAACGAGCTTTCCGTTGAGAGGGTGTGTGTGTGTGTGTGTGTGTGTGTTTGTATGTGTATGTGTTTCTGTCCTGTCCTGTATATGTGTGATATGAATACAGTATAATACATGATATACATCATATACTGTTCACACATACATTATTTGTGTGTGTGTGTGTGAGAGAGAGAGAGGTATGTGCATGTATGTGAGGTGTGTGTATGTTCTTTGTCTTTCTCTCTCTCTCTCTCTCTCTCCACTGTGTGTGTTTTTTCTGTGTGTGTGTGTGTTGCGCCTGCACTTGCATATGTGCACAAACTCATATGTGTAATATTTTTAATGGGTTTCTGCCTAGGGCACAATATCCAGTGCTCTAATGTGCTGCCTTTTCACACAGCTTTGATGGATAAGCTGAAAATTGTTTTGCTTGCAGCCGTTTTTGTCTTCAACAGTATGTTCCCAATTCCATCCTTTCAAAACCAAAGCTCTCAAATGGCGATCATTGGTAACTGCAAATCATGCAGCACAGATATTGCCATGCAACAATGGCCACCTTAACCATGAGTAAGGAATACAATATGCCACTGTTTCTGAAAAGGTAAAAACTTCCTTTTCAGTGGGTGATTAAAATACGTCATCATATCAGTTCATTTGTAACCTAAGTCTTTTGTCTGCCACTTATTCAGTCTTATCCAGCATTCTGAGGTAATTTTCTTTAGAGCAGTGCTTTTGTGTGGCAGCATGTATTGAATACATATAATAGTTTGCACCATGCTGCTCCAGCCACAGTAGCCTCTATAGCTGGTAATTGTGTGTCTTGGTTATTGTATGAATCATATGCGACCCCATTCAGGGACCGGAGGGTGGGGGCGCAGTGAGGGGGCAAGGAATGATTTCTTACCTGACCACTGGCGTTTTATCTTGCCCGAGGTGCAAAATGAAGTCGGGATTTGGCGGGCATCAATAGCCGAGCACCACAGAATGCCCCTGAATAGTAACACTGTTAATGAATTCATACCTCTGTACCGTCTCAATGGGTTCTGTGTGCATTCCTCCAGCATGCCCCCGAATGTGCTTTATGAGGTCTCATCTGCTCCCAGCAGGCCATTGTGATATTAACAGGCAAATTTAATATATAACCGCACTTCCCCAGCAGGACTGATGTGTGTGCCTAAATTAATTTTTGTTGGATACATTCGGCGGGTGTAAGTGTTACATTTTCCTCCGGTGTGATACTTTGGGCAGAGAGAAAAATAACTCACTAGAGCTTGCCACGTGTTGGGAAGGGTCCCATTTGGAAATGCCTGCTCTCTAAGTGTGACATTCCTTCATGCAACATTAACCTGAGAGTGAATTGCATGCACAATTGGCTATTAAATACCGCTTACATATTTTGTTGGAGGCGGTAGATGTCCATTAACGATCCAGGGCAACATACAAGGTGGTTTTGGAGGGGGTAGGTAGATGGCAGCCGTGGAGTGATGCAGATGCGTTACTGAGAGCAGGTCTTTGTCTTCATTTGGCCAATTCTTTTCTAGTCTTTATGACCTCCTTCATAAGCGCTGTGACATAATCTGTCAGTCAGGAAGCCACTTAGTTAATAACAGCAGCCTGTGTGTGAGAGTGTGTGTTTGTGTGTGTAATGTATGTTGCTTCTCTGTGTATTTGAGGTGTGTGTCTGTGTGTGTGTGTGTGTGTGTGTGTGTGTGTGTAAGGGTTCCCTCTTTTGCTTCAAATTTACAACACCACAGCATGTCAAAGACTCAATCATGGCTGAACACAAGGCCCTCCAACATTTATTAGGGTTGTAATTTCTTCAATTATTAAACACCATCCATTGCAAGCCGCTTATTTACAACAGGGTATTGATCTCATATTAGATACTGTGGGGTGGCCGTGTTTTATTTATAACAAAGGTTATCGACGCGGTCATCTATCAGTGACATGTAGACTGCTGCATCTGCGCTGCCAGACAAATGCGATATAGATCACCCTGGCAAGATGGGTCTTTTTAGTCAGTGATTCACCCCATTAGCATACTGGGCAGCAGGTAGACTGCCAGAGAGAGAGAATCAGTGCCTTCATAAATCTACGGCAGAAAAGGGTGTCTTTACCTAATAAAACATGGCATTTCGAAATGTGGCTTTACGGTCTGTCTCGCGACTCTCAGGTTTATGGGAGCAGCTAACTAGGTTCAGGGAGGGGAAATTTGTCAAAGTGGAGGGAAGGGGGGAAAAAGTTTTGTCATGTGAAATCTTTTGTTTATGGCCTAAGCGGTTTAAAATGCCGAACGAATGCATTTTTTTTTGTCTGTGCATTTGCCTAAAACTGTGTCTGTTGGTTTGATACAGGCTTCCAGGGAAAAAACTGTTCTGTGGACATCGACCTGTGCAGTCTAGATTTGTGTCAGGAGCACACCTTGAAATGTATTGAGACTGAAGATGGGAACAATGTCACTTGCATCTGTGAGAAAGGTAAGTTTGGGAAGTTTAGTAGGAAACCTGATGTGTTTTAGCCTCCTTTAGCTCCTTTTTTTGCTGTTGTTTAGTTACCAGGTATAGCATTCTAACAGGAATTTGTAGCCCATATAAAGCAGTTTTCATGTTCTGAATCAATCTACACAAAATAATAATTATAATAATGCAATTCTAAATAAAATGCTAAATGGTGTACAGCAAAGTCTGGCGCTGTCAGCCATTAGTAACAATGAATGCCTGTTTGCATTTGTTTAGATTGCATTTCATATGAGAATGCTTTCTAAACTGTGATAAACTGATTTCAGTCTCAAACACATGTTGTAGTTGTATATTTAATGACACATTCTGAATCATGGGTACTTGAAACACATATGCTCTGGTGCAACTTTAAAATGTGATTTCAGTTGTGTGTAAATGATGAAACTCTTGATCGCTGAAACATATCAATAATGCAAACAGCATCTTTCCAAATGAAAACATCAACTACAGATGAGTGATTGTGTCAGGGTGGCGTGTGTAGCCTTATCAATAACCAGCACTTCATTAGTCGGTGTGCACTTATTCTTGACATGCATCAGAATGAAGGATCGTCAGTAATCCCCTATGCAAATGAAAACCTTAGCGGTCTTTAGCGTGACGCTTAGCTCGTTCCCCAAGGACAAGTCAGATGCAGCAGTATGTCCCTCATGACTCTCACTGATGCGCAGAGCAGGAATATTTTTGCAAGTAATGAATCTATCTTTAAATAATGAACAAAGAAGCCAAGTCTTCCACAAGTAGCCTTAGTCACATGTGCGGCCAAGCCATGCCCTCCATCTGACTTGTATCACCCTAAATGATTTGGGACTGCACGTATAACCATCCCCTCACCATAATTACTCCTAGCTTAGTAGCTATTTTACACCACAAAAAAAGAGTGTCTGTGTCAGAATGTGAATTGGTGAGTGCTTGAAATGGTAATGATGTAAGACCAGGCGTAGCTGACAGAGGCCTGCTGTACGTGATTCAGTCGGCTATGCAGCAGAGTAATGATGCCTAACAACGAGGGGGGCTCATCCACAGGCACTGTAAGGCAAATTCTCATCTATGACTTTGTCTCTGCAGCACTGCGTTGTATGTTTTAGCTGTATTAGTAGTGGCCATCATCAGCACTCTGGGGCCACCTCACTGTCGTCAGGTTTACAGTGTGTAATCAACAGAATATGTGATCAATAAAACAATCCTAGCAACCTGCCATTTCCTTTCATTTTGCACATGCTCATGAGTAGTAATTTTATTGTCTTTTGATGGGTACTGTGCAGATACGACTGTCAGCATCACATGTACCAATAACAACACAGCAGTTATCTCCCACTGATCCCTGCCCATGCACAAAATAGAATATCGACAAAGCATAGTCTGTTTCATACTGCCATGATGGATGAGCTAGATATTGTATTGCTTGCAGTCATGTATGCCCACATTTGAAAGAAGTCACAACATGTCCCTTTGAATAAAATGTGTCTGCTAAATGCCTATATGTGAATGTATCTACTGTCATTATCTGGATGATGTGACACACAGGTTCTACTTGAACATCACTGTTGTCTGAGGCATTCTATTGGACAATTTATGACAGGCACAGACCCATTAAAGCACCATGTCAACACATTTCTTGAGGTTGGCTATGACTCTTGCAGCCCTGTTTACCTTGAATATTGACTTCTCACCTGGATGAGTGGATAGAGTTCATTTCAATCCAAGCCATATTTCCTTATGTGTGTATTTGTTCATTCTTACCCGTACATTGTTGTCTGGCAGGCCAGACCTTTTTACTTTGCTTCACTTTGCGCAAAAAGTCCAGACCCTCTCATAGGCATACATTTAAACCTATTGGTTCTACCTTCAGTCTGTTTGGTAATTAGTTGCTACATAATCCATTTTGGAAACTGAAGCCCAAGAGGAGCAACCTGTCGTATTACTGTAACAAAACACAATGTGGAGTGAAGGTACTATGGTGAGACTAGCCAGAGTGGTCGGACTGGTCGGACAGTACAGATACAGTACAGGCACTATCGTGAATGTCTTAAATATCAGTCTAAGTGTAAGTGGCAGTTTTGGAGAATTCACATGCAGAAGTGACTCAATCAGTGCATGCACTGTATATTATACACAATGAAAAGCACATTAGATATTTTCATTTCAATTTCCGATGCTTGTCTGGGGTAGCGGGGCTGTGTTGATTCTCAGCTCACACTCGGTGTGCCACTTTGGGGCGAACATGCAGATGCCCTTGCCCACAGCGGGTAGAATTTATAGTTAATTAAGGAAATTGGTGCCCATCGTCCGAATCCCTGTCCTTCACTGATGATTATTATATTGATGGTTGGAATGATTGTCGCCACAATGTTATTGGTGGAGATTGCGATGAGGCAGACGATGATGATGGTGGTGATGATGATGGCGATGACAATGATGAAGTTTATGATGATGGCTGTGATAATGGTGATGGTGTTTCTCTTGGAAATGATAAGTATGGCAATCTGCCTAGGAACAGTTCATCTTAACATATTCAGGGCTGTATTTGAGGAGCAGAGGGAAATAATTAGCCCTGACTATCAGTGAGCAGTTTGAAATGCACGAGGAGATGAAGCACGCTATCTTAATAATTGCCTATTGAATATGCAAGGCCCATGGGCATATGTGTTTTCTTAAGATACATCCGTTGCCCTATATTTTGTAGGGACTCGCTATGATTCAATTCAATGTAAGTGTAAATACAAATGCTGGTTTTCTGTGCCATATCAAGACCATGTATAGAATAGAATTAACCAAAGCAGAATTTTATTTTCCTGTAAGTGTCTGTTAAAGGCCCACTAAGCCACATTTTTCAGTTTATTAATCCGTTTCATACTCTTTAGGATGCTAACATGAGTCATAACACGGCGAATGAACGGTGTAGAATGCGCCACTGTGGCCTACAATGATAGGTATTGCATTCGCAATGTTCAACAGCAGCGGTCCGCCTCCAATAGAATGCAGTGCAATACAATGCAATACAGCGGTCTTTAGAGGGAGCTTGTTTACATTTATGCATTTAGCAGCTTGTGAGAGAAAGAAACAGAACGTTGCTTAGCCCTTCTTTAAAGCAGGCTAATGTAAGGCATTGTGCCACCACTGACTGTATGCATATAGAGTCATCATGTCAGACAAACTCTATAAACCATCAGAATGAATTTATGTTCTGTATGTACTGCTACTCTGCATTTCCTTGAGATATGGTACATTGTAGTGTGTATTAATAATTATTTTTCTCTTCTTTGCCTTTGTTTAAATACATGTAGTGAAACAGAAAGTTCTCTAGGAGTGAGGGTGTACATTTAATGCAATTATGCAGTGGTGTGTGTGTGTGTGTGTGTGTGTGTGTGTTGCAAGTATACACAGCCTCTTTCACCCATATCTCCTATATCTTGGTATAATGCTTGCGAGTGAGTCTGTGGGTGGTCAGCTACTGGCTTTATTGTGGTTTGTGTACAGTCATGCTTATGTTCAGTCTATCTATCTATCTATCTATCTATCTAGCTATCCAGCTATCTATCTATCTCTTGTGTGTGTGTATGCCGATGTGCCTTTTGACTGCCATTGAGTGCAGAAATGATATTTGGCTTTGATCTGGGCCATAGCTGGATTTGTCACTGGTCTGTTTAATGTAATAAATCAGAGAGGCAATGACTGGCTCTTATTAAACATGATTAAATGATCCACTGGGCTGTGGCTGCGTGTGCCCAGCAAGCTCTCTGAATCAATAAGAGCTTTGTAAAGCTGCTTTTGAATGGGGAAACAAAGTCATACAAATCCTAATTGGCTGTGGGATTAGACTAACCAAAGGGACTGCAGTAATGATCCTTCTTCTCCTCCTCCTCTGGTACAGGCTTTGGGGGCCCATTCTGCGAGGTAAATCAAAACGATTGCGAATCGATGCCGTGCCAAAACGGAGCCGTGTGTGTGGACGGTGTGGACACGTATCGGTGTTTCTGCCCTGAGGGTAAGTCAGTTGCCCAATTCCACAGGCCTCACTGACAGGCGTATGCACTGATGCTGTCTCACTCTGTTGTTGTTGTTGTTGTTGTTGTTTTTGTTGTTGTTAGCACACTGCATTCCACATCAGATCACTTAGGAATCTATTAAATAAGTTACATAAAAGAAATCAGTCTTTATCTGAGCTGAATCTTTAAATCCCTTATCCACAAGAAACGCTCTGACCAGTAAACCCGTCTCTCTGTCTCTCTGTATACACAGTCTCGGGAAAGTATCTTGCAATATAACCTTTGGACTTTAGAGTTTAGATGTGAAATAAAGGTTTCAGCATAGCGATCAATACATATCACCAAACATGGAACAGCATGTTACTGCCACACAAGTAGTTGTAGTTTTTGATATTTTTAAAGCTTGTTCAGGCTTCTCTGAATAAGGTCACATGGGCTACAATACCTGTTCAATATAGTTACATGGCCTGAGGAAATATGTAGGTGAAATATAGATAGATTTGGCTGCTGAACTTGGCCATATTACAGAGCTTGGTATATATATATATATATATATATATATATATAATATATTATATATGTATATAATGTAATAATATAAATAGATATTTTTTAGAGACTACGCTAAAAATGGCTGGGTTTTTGCATCTGAACTTTTGTTTTTAAAAAGAAAATCAGGAGATACTAGGCATATGCTGAAAGATAAAGTGTTTTAAGCTGAAAAATATAGCTGTTTCTGCAGGCTCAACAAAACTACTCTCCTAACAATATTACAACTTACTCATTGGTATTACATGGTATGACACTCTAGATGATAAAAATGACAATAAACTCATTTTATCTAATGCTGTTTTTGATCGGCAATAATATTTTGAGTGTAGAGTATATGGTCACATTTTAACACAAATTGGCAGATGAGGCAGTCAGGCTAGTCTGACATTTTTAGACTTCTCTTTACACTAAAAGGGACCGGTATTGATTACCCTCAAGGTTTCCTATCATGGGAGCCCGACGTGGTCACCTTTTCGGTCTGTATTTACAAACATCTCTCTCATTCGGGTCCCGTAAAACCTTCCTCATCGTTAAATGACTAATTCATATCGTAAATTACTTGGAGTCATTTATGTCATTAAGTCGGGTGGAGAAATAAATCCCTGCAATTTTGCCAATAATTTCTTGGCTCAGTCGATGTCCTACCTGTGAGACGTAGCTCTGATTAAACCTTGATTGCGGACGGGGGTTGTTATGCATTATTAATGAACTTGGGATAATTGTCAAATTTTATGACATGGGGAGAGGTGGAAATTGGTTCCATGGTCAGTTTGAGGAATGATGAGAATCCGCACTGCACCGATGCCGCTGATAGCCTAGCATTAGTCATGGCCCTCCTGCGGTCTGGGCCTGTGACAGTGCTAATGATAGTCATTTTGTAGCGTGACCATGCACTGGAATACGTTTATGGGAGCATAAAATGTCAGAAATTTGAGAGTGTGGCTCTCTCCTTCACTTTCGTGACATTAACCTTTTTTATCTTGTTAAGTCAGTGTCCGCTAATACAGTAAGCCAATGGCTGACGTCGGACTAGATGGTGCTTGTCATTATGCAATGGGAGGCATGTTTAGTAAACAAGTCTGTGTTGTGTGATGCATTTTTTAACCCAACTTCTCAGCAAGTGCATTTAGGATGGTAGGACAAAAGTTGCATTTTTGTAAAGGTGTTTATCTGCTGATTGCCTCATTTTAGTGGAAAGAGTGTCTTGTTTGATGTTTCTAATCACTGTGCTTTAATCATGTTTATTGTAGGTTTCAAGGGTGACTCCTGTGAAATTAACAATAATGAATGCGACTTTGGATTTTGCACAAATAATTCCACCTGTATTGACCTGCCTGGGGATTATACCTGCGTTTGCCCACAGGGATTTACAGGTAGGGTCTACTCTACCCAAGCACAGGGCTTTTTATGCGGTTCTTGAGTGACGACCACATATAATTTCAGTCTGAATTCACAGAGATATATATACATTGCTGTAATGTGAAATAAGCTGTTTACAGGCTTTGAAAGGGTCCCTTCAGGGTATGTTTTTTAAGTTAAATAATTCAAACGCCTAACAATAGAGCGATTATCAGGAAATGATACCCTACTGAGACTTTACATCTGCAGTGGAGAGTTATCCAAATCATGGGCGGTGGTTTGGGCCCTTGGCCACTATGGGGGCCAATACTAGCAAGATGAGGAAATAGGAAACAATATTTTTAGAAATTTTGATCATATTGATAGTGGTGCAAAAAAAAGCAAGCAAGCATGGCAAAAACAAGCACAAGTTGGAATTATCAACAGAAATTTAAAAACTTCAACTTCAACACTCAAAGTGTCCATTCCCTCAAGGTCAACATGATTGTCTCTGTAACTGACACAAACTTGCCTGCCGCTCAGAGGCACAGCCTTGTCTACTTCTACTTCACAAGGATTGGTGGTCAAAGAGGCATGCAAATGTGAACCTGCCCTGCCCATGGCTTTTGATGGCCTTGGTGGGGGTGACACCATTCGTCCAAGATCAGTGGCATAACTGTCAATTTGTCCTCTAGCTACTGATGTCGCATGGTCTTTAGGATTGATAAGAGACATAACTAAACAATAATAAGAGTGAAAAATTTGTAACTAAATACAACTAAAGCACTCACACACCTCAAGCACAGTGAATAGCATGTCCCAAGAGACTGGTTAGTGTACTCTGCCTCAACAGGCAATGTTCTTGACTTTTACTGTCTGCTTTTTAGTAGAAACCAGTCTTCTTTCTCTACCACCGTTTTATCTAACTGAAAGCACAGCTTTGCCCCTGCAGAGGAGCGTGAAGTAAACTAACCACACAGAAAAGGAGGGGAGGGGCAGCACCTACTATCTCAAATACGTTTTGTGAAAAACAATACTGGGACAGTGCATTCAGACAGAGATAATTAACCAAGTGCAGCAATCCAAGTATTTCCTGATTCCTGACTCTACACCTGAATTGGCTCGTATTGACCAGTTGACATTTGTAGTCTGCTGTGTGTCAGAACAACGTCAAGTGAGAGATTTCTGAAATTTGTCATATACTGTAAGCCATTAACATTTTGAATCTGTATTAGAGATTCTCGACATTCAGAATTGCAGAGGCCAGTGTATGGTAGGTGTATACAAGGTATTGGGAGTGCACACATTCAGGAGGCGAAGCACTTGGCCAACCGGATACCTCGTGCTGCTCTGAGGCTACCTCTGTTTTCAGATCTTTGCACTGTCAGACAAGGTGGGCTTCGCATGCACTGGCCAGTAAAACGTTTTCCATCAACTATAAAAATATACATTGTACCTGCGAGGTCTGTCAACTGATGCAACTCTGTTCTCTGACACTAGTGTGGAAGCTGAATCCCTTGTTGATAGCAGTGTAAATGGAAATAGCATTCAGACACGTCTGTATTACGCAGCAATAGGGGTCAAAAACTGTGTCGCCAAGTGAAAAAGACAAAGTAAGCTGATGAATCACACATCCATTGTCACATTCTCACTGGGAGTGTGAAGTTTCATGCACAGATTTTTATGCCATCACTGACAATTGATTAGGCCTGTTGCCTGAGAGATGCAGTGCCTATAGAGAAATCTCCAGTTACAGTATGTTGGGTTCATGACCACTCTGTGAAAAATATCAACAAATGAGGTATTGGCAGCCTGCCGCAAACTCATAAATAAATAAGTCAAAATGTTCTTAACCACTGTAACTAACTACAGTTAACCAGACTGTGACATATGACGATATTTTTGCCATTGCTATTGATATAATGCTGGTGAGGGAGGGCAGTTACCAGTAGCTTCTTGGCATAGTAAAAAATATGTGAGCCTCGGGGGGTGGGGGGAGGGGGTGCGAAACTACTCTCCTAACAATATTACAACTTACTCATTGGTATTACATGGTATGACAGACTAAATTATAAAAATGACAGTAAACTCGTTTATCTAATGCTGTTAGATAAAAACATTTTGAGTGTAGAGTATATGGTCACATTTTCACACAAATTGGCAGATGAGGCAGTCAGGCTAGTCTGACATTTTTAGACTCCTCTTTACACTAAAAGGGACCGGTATTGATTACCCTCAAGGTTTCCTATCATGGGAGCCTCACGTGGTCACCTTTTTGTCTGTATTTACAAACATCTCTCTCATTCGGGTCCCGTAAAACCTCCCTCATCGTTAAATTACTAATTCATATTGTAAATATATGAGTATTTACATTACATTTTATTGCATTTTTTTTAATTTGCATATTATTTGCATTTTCTGTGAAATCTCAAACTTAGTGTGTACATCCTATCGTATGACAGGTTTTAACCTTTATGAACAATTCCTCAAGGTCCTTAAACAGCTGCATATTTGTCTTGTGATGATTTTCAAACAGTAATTAAACAAACCAAAAAATCTCAATCTACTTTATTGCCAAAATGTTGTGAAGGTGTTGAACTCTCGTAAACCACCTTACTGTAACAGCCAAGTGCATTCAAGGTTCGGCAAGTTTTGTTGGCATGAATGGCAGGTAGAAGTCCCCGCTGCATTCATGCCGTGCCCTTGTATGGTGTGCGCAGCAGTGCCATATGGACGGGTGATTGAGACGGGATCACTTTCTGCCTGTCATTTGCTTTGCCTGTGTCTCATCCCCTCCATTGCCATTTCCATCCCCGTCCCCAGCCGTGCCCTCCTCCCCCTCTCCCCCTCTCTCCTCTCTCCGCCGAGCGCCTCTGTTGTGTTTGTGTAGTCCTAATGCATAAAACACATCAGTGGCTGAGAGGGCTGGCTGGCGCTGGGAGCCAGGCAGCTGGTGTGACAGATGACATGCACGCAAGCGGGGAGGTCTCAGGCCCCTCGCCGTGGGAGCGCTCATAACCACTTCCACCTCCCCTCCCAACCCCTCCACCCCGTCATCGCCGTCTTGTGGTAGCATCATCACCCCAGCCATGGGACCGTGGGGCCGTCGGGGGGAGGTTTGTTCCAGAGTAATGGAGCTTCACACGCCATGCTTTAAAACACTTTGGTGTAAAGGCTGTGTGAGCGGGTGTTGTGAAAAGGACGTGTGAGAATGAAGGTAAAATACAACAATGTCATTGTTGGTAATTAACTGGAATCCTTTTGATGATTAAAAAGTTGAGAGCGTTTGCTAAAGACAGCTGAAAATATCCATTTTTTTGGAGTGTGGTGTTGGTGGTGGTGGTAAAGGGCAGTTTTCCTGCCTATGACGCTTCAGGAAATGAACCAAGAGCATGCAGTTTCTTCTGCTGCTGTTCTTGGTGCCCAGACCAACTTTACAACTGCTTACGCATACAGTATGCAGAAGTACACTTATTTTTATGGCTGCTCATCCCCTTAAATTACTCCCGAGTGAATCAGTGTCCTTTATGTCATGCAGTTTCTTAGAGCCTTTTTTTTCGACAGATGCAGGCCTGCATTCTGTTCGCTTGCAGTCAGACAAGATGGACACTAGGGGTAATGCTCTGGATAATCCCCCTTATGATCGGCATTCATTGGCCTCCTAAGGAATATTTACACATTTAAGAGCCCACAGCCACAGTAAATGCCTATGAGATACACATGCCTTAGGTCTCAAAGTCTGTCTTTGTTACGCTTCTTATTAAGAAGGAATCCTAGCATTTTTTTATTAGTATTTAGACTCATCTTTATCTACAGTACCAGTGCGGATATCTTATTGTATTACCAAAATATGATAGTCTACATTATTATATGTTCTTCAAGCAGCATGTGATATGTCTGGCTAAAATTAGCTTGTATTGTCTTATGACAATAGATTCAGCCATGACGTATCTACAGTGGCGTGTTCAAAAGTTAAGAGAGCGTAGCCAGTAGCAAGCAAGCAGCAGTGGTTTCGCTAAAGTCTTGCACTTAGCAAATCGTGCTTTTATGATAATCCATTATATTTTCACTCGCCCATGACATGACAGGGTTTTTCTAGCGAGCTGTCCCTGCCTGACGGAACTGCCATTGCTTTGACAAATGGCATGTCACACACACATTGGCCCTGAGAGTCATCTTGGAATCAACATTGATGCCAGTAACTCCTCTGCCACACACAAGACTTAATCCTACTTTTTGTAGCTCTTCTGGAATACCTCAAGATTCAAGTCATCGTGAAAAACAGTATTCCACATGGGAAAATATATTATAGAGAAGCTTAGCCAATGCTAGATAATGAACATGCTAATCTAGACAACAGTGCTTAAGCATTTTGGACTTTTCCTCGGTACAGTATTTTTTTTCTTTGTTGTTGCTTAAAAAGGTCACATAAATCTACTCTACTAAGTAAATTAATCAGAGCTGTCTTTCTTTCCAGGTAAAAACTGCTCAGTCACCATTGCTAATTGTGAGAGGGCGTGTTCAAGCAATAGCACCTGCAGTGCCGCCCAAGGTGACTTCCACTGCACATGTCTGCAAGGTTGCACTGCGTTTCCTCATCTTATTATTCAATTCCGAGTTGTTGTGGAATTGTTTATTTTGACAGCCAGTGAGCCTGACCTTCATTAATCTAATACGTTTGTTTATCATTCGGAGTTCGCCAAGGTTGCCTCAGTATTACCACTGAAATATTTCTTCTGGTGATGTTTTGGTGTTGAACTGTAGATGCCAACAGAGATGATCCCATTTTCTTCGTGTAAGAAAAAGCATGGTGTTTAGCTTATTACTAATCCATGAAGCTTCCCCGCTGTGTCCAACCATGTTCCTGTGTTTTTTTTTTAATGTCTGCTCAGAAGATCTATTTAGGCCATAATTTGTTAGAATATATATTGATTCACCAGTGTATTTGTTAGGATAAAGGCATTTCACAAGTTAATTCTTTCTAAATCAGTGAGGCAAAAATACTTGAGGGCATGATTTAACTTTGCCCTGCATGTTCTAGATAGCTTTGAAAGGAAAAGTTTGCCCGATGCATCATTTATTAGTAGTGGTTTTAGCTTGTGCTTTCTTATTACACCGAGATAAATAATTACATAAACTCACAATGAGGAGCGCATAGGTTTTCAGTTCAGCCCGGTTTGTGTGGGAGAAACAAGAGCGTGGCGTAAAGGTGCTTTTTGCTGCTTTTCAGTGCCATGTCTTGCCTTGCCGCACACAAAACACAGCACAGTGCCGGGCTGAGGCGCGCCGCACACACACTTCAATCATCTCTTTGATCCCGACTTATTCAGGCTTGGGAGGCGAGGGCTGCTCAGAGCCAGCGGGCGAGTGTGTGTCGAATCCGTGCAAGGCCGCGGGGACCAGCGTCTGCGTGGAGCAGGTGAGCGGCTTCAAGTGTGTGTGTCGCCATGGCTACACAGGGAGGCTGTGCGAAACGCCCATCAGCCACTGCGTCCAAGGACTGTGTCAACATGGATCAAAGTGTGTGGATATCCGTGGAGGCTTCACGTGCGAATGTCTGCCCGGTGAGTATCCACCCTTCTACCCCCCCCACACACACACCCTGCAAATATCATGTGTAAGACAGAAGCTGTCCTCTACTAAATTAAACTCATAATAATATGTTATGAATGGAAGTGACTCCTGAGCAGATGGTCAGGCCTCCTGATAGTAAGTCAGTCCATACTCCTCCTAGAAAAGTCTAAGTGGACTCTACACTTTAGCACTCAAAGACTTTCTACTTATATTTGTACTCACTGCACTACAGTATGTTTATAAAGGTTGAAAGGTTAAGCGAGTCCATATGTAATCCCTGATGCATGCCGTATACTAATATACAACTACACTCCAGTAGTTCTCTACAGGCACATCTTCCATTGTATAAGTTTGGCCTGCCTCTTGATTCCTTCTTATAGGGCTTACAGGGAGATTCTGTGAAATAAACATTGATGATTGTGTCGACAATCCATGTGGAGTCCTCAGCTTCTGCAAAGATGGTCTCAATAGCTATGATTGTTTTTGTGCGCCTGGGTTTATCGGTAAGTAAAAAAAAGAGAAATAGTGAAAACATACAGCAGGCAAGAAAACCAGCCCTTAGCCAGCCTAGACCTCAGCCTTTGCTCCCCCCCTCCACTTCGCAGTAATTGCAAAGATATTACACCTGTCTTTTTTTCTCTCTGAGGCAAAGATTGTGGCCTTAGCCAGCACCATCCCATTGTAAAACATTTATTTACTCTCTGCTTATATCAGACAAATTTCCATTACACTCACCTCCCCCTTGCACCCTACCACGTCCTTTGACACCCCTTTGACCACCTCATTTGCCCCGTTCTCCCTCTCCACACATCATTAAGTCAGGCTTCTCTTTCAAAGAAGCCACCTCAACACACACACACACACACACACACACACACACACACATACACACACACACACACACACACACACACACACACACACTCTTAATGATGCCCTCCTCTCCCTTGTTGTTTTCAGGTAATAACTGTGAGATTGAAGTGAACGAGTGTTTGAGCAAGCCGTGTTTGAACGGAGGCTCCTGCTCAGACGAGCTCAACGGCTTCAGCTGCCTGTGTCCGCACGGAGTTGCAGGTACACAACACTGGCCCCACACTGGTGTGGTGGTGGGCAGATAACAGCCAAGTGCTTGTCATGGCGATAGCCGTCGTTGATCAAATGAGGAGCCAGAAATGAAATCCAACCACAAGTCTCCTTAGTGTTGGTTTTTGGTTTAGAAGATTTTGATTGATCTCTGGCTGCCTCATAAAAGCATATCTCAGCTGCATGGCTGCATAGCCCCCACCATATGCATTGAATCAGACTGAAAAGGACACTTATAGCTTTATGTGACAGGAAAGGAAAATATAGGCTGTCTGCATGGCTATATGAATCCAGCATAAACGTAAGTGTGGCTGTAGGAAATCAATTGCTGTAGAAAAATTCAAGGAAAAGGACAGATCTGCTTAAACAGTCTCTGGAAACAAATAAATACAAAATTTAAAGGAGTTTAGTATAAGGGGAGAAACACTCGTACACACTCTGAATTTTAAGTGCTTTGGGTTTGAAGGAGTCATTTGCAGTTATTGGCAGTCTCAATTCAGACTTGTTTGCCTTCAGGTGACCTGTGTGAAATTAGCCTTGATGAGTGTCAGTCATCACCATGCCAACATAATGGGACCTGCATTGACCTTGCGTTGGGCTATAAGTGCCTCTGCCTTTCAGGCTTCACAGGTAGGCAGCTGGCATGTCGGCTCATCTGATCTCATCTGGTCACCCGCACACACACACACACACACACACACACACCCACAGACCACACACACACACACACACACACACACACACATACACTTTTACTCTTTCTCTCTCTCTCTCTCTCACTCACTCACACACTCACACACACACGTCCACTTTTACTCTTTTTCTCTCTCTCTCTCACACACACACACACACACACACACAAACTTTACTCTCACCTCTTACTTGGCAGATCACTATGCTGCACACACCGCTAAAGACGTGCGATGCTATCTGTCAAGTGAATGAAAGATAAGAGTCTGTGCTGCGGCCGCAGCATGGAGCTCAGATGCCAGAAGTTGCACTGCACTGCTGCTTCTCTGGAGTCTAGCCACCCTGGTCGATCTGCTGTGCATGCACAAACTTAATTGGCAGCAGGGCTTGCCCGTCTTTTTGGTAGTTCTCTAATTGGTTGATACAATCAGGCCGAGCTGAAAATTTTAATTGAATTTAAATCCCAGAGGCTTTTGTAGCTTATATACTTTCCAGTGATCAGATTGTAAAAATATTATTTATTTCAAGAAATTGCTCCCAACTGTTTTCAGAACCTGGCAATAGACATTCTGCCACTGGCATATCGGAAAAACTGGTATCTGTTGCTTTTCACTGGCCAAAATGGTCAATAAATACATCTGTGCAACTAGTTACTCTGCCTACTAACTCTTTATTTGTTTTTCCATTTGTGTGTTTGTTTTCTTCCTCCATAGGCTCCGAGTGTGAGCAGGACATTGATGAGTGTGCCTCGTCCCCGTGCAAGAACGGGGCCACTTGCATTGACCAGCCTGGTAATTACTCCTGTCAGTGCGTGGCTCCGTTTAAAGGTAATGGACAGTGAGGGAGTGGAAGCGAAAAGCAAAGTTAATTAACTTAAGAAAGCACTGCTCTCACCTGTCCGAACCCATTCCCCCCGGCCCATGCCTTGCCGGAACATCTTTGTTTTACGCACAAGTGCCAGAAACAACGCGGCGCGCATCCCCAGTGTCCCTGTGACTTCAAAAGGAACAGAGATCCAATTATGTTTTTGTAGAATCTTGGTGAAAGAGAAGGGGGATTAAAAAAAGAAAGCCTGACAGCTCAAGGGCATGTTTGGACTTGAGAGGGGGGTGATGCTATTTAAGCAAATAATTGCTCATGAAACAGAGATTTAGATCAGGTGCATTGTAAAACAGTACTCATGCTGATTGCCATCATTAGTGGGATTGATTGGAAAGGTCAGAAAAGAAGCATTTTACCAGCTCTCTCATGATCACAAACATGGGTGCATAATTGTGCCAATGGCTGTTACACTGTGGTCTACATCTTGAATATGTTAGCTGCAAAGCCCTGCACTTAAAAATTAAAACAACCTCAGCAGTAGTCAAGGAAAAATTCTGCATGAAACAACAGTTCATTTGTTTGTATTTGCCCAATTGCACAAAATTATTTTGATTATTATGTACATTAATATGTGCATTATCACTGATTATCACATATAGTATGATAGCCACATTATGGCCACAGTATCATGTTAATACTATACAGAAAAAGCACATATTTATCATTTAGTATTTATATTCTAGTTAAGTTCAGTTTTTCAATCCCAATGCCACGAGTATTTTTGAGAGAGGGGGATGGTAGATATGGCGTACTATGTAGTAGTTTGTAAGATTGTTGTAAGTGTGACTCAATTATGTGTGAATTCAAGTGTGAATTCAATTATGGAAAAAGAAATGGCAGCACCGAATAGGTGTACGATATAGGACAACTCTGCAGCACTCAGACTACAAGCAATAAAAAATGCTTCATTACTCAAACCGACAGGCCATCAATATATGATCAACAGATTGGCAACATATCAATAATTTTTCTGTTGTTTTTTTACACAGAATTTATGTGTCAAATTTATTGGACAAAACTACTCTCAGTTAGTTGAAATGAACTATGATTTAGAAATTCTTCTGTGACTCTGCCCATCCGCTGAATTCAAAAGTTATCTCTTTTCGACAGACAGAACAAGACTGGGAGACATGGCCCAATATGACATGTGCGACCTCATATGAGATTTATAGCCCTGTCACAGGTTGACTCTTTCCTTGGGCTGACTTGCCATTTGGGTTTTTTTTTCTTTTTGGCATGAAGACATAGACATCAAATAAACTACAGATGGAAATTTTGTGATAGCTGCATTTACAAGGCTGTGGGAGTAAGCCACCACTGAGCGACAGTAAACCTGCCAACCTTAAAAGTATTTTTAGTAGCTCTTTTTAGCACCAAATCTGAGGCATCTTGACTTGGCTCGTGACCAGCCTGACTTCTGTCGTTGAACTGAGACCTGTCCTAGGCTGTGTTTATATTTTATGCATTTGAAATCTACTGTATTAATATCCTTCTAAATATGAAGCCATATTGGTGACATACACACAGTATATCCAACAATTCCACAACTATAGGTATATGTAAAGATTTCTGCTTTTGTCAGCTGGAAAGATATATTTTTAATGTCTAAATGTTTTAATGTGTTTGTTTTCTAATCTGTTTGACAGAAATTTTCAGAGGTAGGAAAAGTAACATTTTCTGCTTGGTTTGAAAGTATTTATTTGCCAGTCAGTGCATGTATTGAGCGCATTTGTGTGTAAAAGCTTTGTTTGAGCATCTCTCTCTCTACCTCCCTCTCCTTCTCTCTCTGTGCTTGTTAAAGTTTTCTCTGCCTTTGGTTAAAAAACCTGGAGAAGTGACTTTTACACTTGCCGTGTTGTGTTTGGATGGGTTTCCAGGCACCCCTCTTTGCTGCAGCAGATGGAGGTGGAAAGCTTTCCCACTATTATGATTGTGCTCTGCAGATGTTTGCCTCTCTGCGTCTTTTTTAAAAGCATCTGTTCATGAGATGGCCAAAAAGCAGCCAGAACACCACCTTCCCCATACAGCTCCGAGACAAGCTTGCTTACATTCCCCCTTTTATAAATAAGAAATTGCACCATGATGGGTAGACTGGTAAAGTAAAGTGCATGATGAAAGGAGAAGTACTATTTCCATATTTCCCATTTCATGTCCGTGGACCGCACTGCATTAGCCACAAGAGGCCTTTTTTCCCCTTAAACCATTGAAAGCCCTTGCATATAGTACACCACACTTGTTGAGAGGCAGATACTTAAGCACAAGGCCAGTGCAAGTATGTCATAGACCACAGTCAAGAGACCACTGAGCACTGGAAGAAAGCTCTCGGCGCACACAAGCACATGTGCGCCGTGCACACACTCACAATCATGGTCATCCCTTTTGGGCCATAATAACAAGGTTTAATGGATGTCATCTCATTTGATCCATGTAAGATCCCATCTTTTTCCAGTATACCCCATCAAAGGCCCTCCCTAATTTCAGTGCCACTGTGGGGTGTCTCCTGGTGCCCAGGTCCAGGAGGTTGGGAATGGGTTGATGGAGATCAAAAAGTGGTTTTGTGTTCACCTGAAGGAAAATGCCAATGGCAGCCCTGATGGGAGTGAAATGAATGTAACACAAGTTAGATCATAGGCTAGATTACAAGAGCCTCATTTTCCTCTCTGGTAGTTTCTGGGCTACCTCTCTGCATGTTTTCATGTGCATGAGTTTGTTGCATGATTGTGCGTTATCTTCCGCCTGTTGTCTATTGTAATGCATGGCATGTCTTTGTCCTTATCTGGTACTCCCAGCTACTGTGCATCAGCGGGGTGTCATTCTAAATATAGCGCCAATAAACCAACAGCCTAATTACATGTGGACTAAGCTAGTTTTGTGTACGGCTGCTGGAAAGAGACAGCCCCTCTGAGAAAACTGTGTCTTCATCTTTTTCTCTCTGTCTTCTTCCTTTTTTTCTCTTCTTCCTTTTATTTCTCTTTTTCATCATCTTCCTTGTCTTTTCCTTCTTCTCCTCCATCTTGATCTTGTGATCTTGTCCTTTCTCTCCTCCTTTCCTGTGTGTGGTCAGGTCTGAACTGTGAATTCTTGCCCTGCGAGGCCAGCAACCCGTGTGAGAACGGCGCAGAGTGTGTGGCGGCGCCCGGTGACCAGGAGAATTTCCCCCTCGGCTTCCGCTGCCTTTGCCAGCGGGGCTTTTCTGGGCCGCGCTGTGAGATCAACGACGACGAGTGCTCCTCCAACCCCTGCGTGCACGGCTTCTGCTATGACGGTGATGGCTCGGATTGCACCACAGAATAATAGATTACACACCTACAGGCACACACAAAAAATGCTAATTCACACTCACACACACACATACACACACACACCAGTACACCAGGCCCCTGGGGAATCACAAAGGGTCAGCTAGGCCAGGCCCATCTGACATGACTGTGTCCGTCGCCTTGCAGCAGGCATCCGTGGCTGGAGGTGTCAGGCCTGCTTTGGTTCTCTTTGCGTCTCTGACAGCCTGCCTGGTGTTCCTCCGGGTCAGGGTGGCGGAAGCTAATAAGGACTGAGGGCTGAATTATGCTGTCTGAAGTCGGGGAAGCAGGGCACAGTTTGAGGAGCCAGAGTTGCGATACACTTGATGAGCATCTTACTCTAACCACGAAAGGAGATCAATTAAGCATCAATGCGCCACTGTAATTTAAATAATGGATGATGAATGACGGTAGTAATACCATCAAAGCCCAAGGCAGGATGTTGTTCTCCTTCTTCTGGTAATCCAATAAGCTTTTTTTTTCTCTATGTATTCCATCTCCAGCATAAATCATTAAGCAACTCGTAGATCAACTAAATTATGTCACTTAAAGATTACACGTAACCAAGTAGTGAATAATTGAGCTAAATCTTAGCAGAGTGGTGCGCTCTTAAAATACACACCAAAATAGACCTGACAAGCCTATGGTTTTTGTCATTAAAATCATGCTACAGTATGCTACAGCTTCCTGGGGTGTTGCTGTAGTTTATTGGGAGGCCATAAATACTATATATTGGTGCCATTTCTATCCCAGAAGATTACCTGTCACACATGCTCACAACATCTGAACAGCATAACAGCATTAGAGCTGGCAGCCTCTCAGGTTTAACTGGTCCATATTCCTGCCATGAATAATTACCAGCTGCACGCTGTGTGGGGCTGCAGCTTCCTTTGTTTTCCTCCGCTTGCCCCCTACCTACTCAGCGTCCCTAATGCAACAATGAATGAATTCAGAATTTATGGCCGCCGTAAAGGGGATTCACACATGGAAAAAAAAGATCAAATACTTCGACATGTAAATGCCAGAGCTAACCTTGTGAGATGTAAAATAGCACAACGTGGATGAAGCAGGACAGATGTTTACCAGTGACACAATCTGCTGGACACACACAACACGACACAAAACACACCACAGCTCAGCACAACACAACACTGTGAGAACTAAATGTGGGTTTCCAAAGTGGCCTTCACTGCTCTCAGTACAACTCTTAGAATATCATGTTGTATTTATCTGCAACAGGATTTCTATTCACATATATTCACAAGTCCACTCTCTCAACTATTAAGATCTATCAACTACCGGTGGCTGACTTAAATGTACCCCATCTCTGTCTCTTTCTCTGTATTTGTCTGTATCACCCTCCATTTCTCTCTCTCTCTCTCTCTCTCTCTCTCTCTCTCTCTCTCTCTCTCTCTTTCTCTCTCTCTGTGTCATTCTGCTCCCTCCCATTGAGCCCCTGCCCCCCAACCTGCCTTCCCCCTGCCTTGCCCTTCTCACTTCTCCCCTTCCACTTTCCTCCTCTCTGGAGTCTTGCTGAGACTTCCTGGGGACCCTGCTGGACAGCAGGCTTTGGGGGAGCTGCAGATAGCAACCCCCCCCCCCCCACCACCACCAAGCCAACTAGCTAGTTCCATAACACCTCCCACCCTCACCCCCCTCTCCACACGTAGCACAGAGAAGACGAATGCCGCTGCCACCAAGGACTCAGAGCATTTAATGAGAGTAATAGCGGCTACACGCGTGCAGACAGAGTGACAGCATAGATTACGTGGTAAATCTTAAGGATAATGAAGAATCCTGGGACCCACGCTCGGACTGTAATAAATTCACTCCGCTGTAAGAAGCACAATTACCACTGTCACAAGGCTGACTGTGTACTGCTGTTGTGTCCAAGGGATGGAGAGAGGAAGCAAAAGGGAAGAAGGAGACGGGAAAAAATACATTTCTGTGAACATCATTTATGATTAAAGTCACTTATGAGCTCAGTATTAGCTCCAGGGAGCTCTGACATGACATACAGGTTGCCACATTTGGAGCATTGGAAACGAAAGAAAGAAAGCGAATGAATGAGGGAGTGAACAAATGGAAGGGACGAAAGATGGCTTAAAAGAAAGAGCTGGGATTGAGCTGGCTTTTTGTCCTTGGCATGTGATAGATACATCCCTCAAGACCTGGCTCTAAATCAGTCCTCACAGCAGAGAATGAGAGAGAGAACAGCCAGATCAACAGATACAAGGTAGAGGCCGTGAGGGGGGCATAATAGGCGCTGAAGCCCTAAAAGGACATCTGAGCATCTTCCGCTCTCTATCTCTCTTTCTTTATCTCTCTCTTTCTCTTTCTCTCTCTCTCACGCACACACACACATACTCTCTCTTTTGTAATGGACTCACAAAACAGCACGGATTGATCTGTATTTGCACAAAGGTCCTCCATCCACTGTACATCAGCCTGCGTGTAATTCCTCTTATTCGCCAGAATGCCCTGTGATTCCATCCAATTTGTCCATGCTTATTGCCCCCCTCGATTTGAATCGTTAAAGGATTATATGTCTTCTGGGTTTGCGATGGCTCTCCGCCCACCCAGCGCCCCCCCTCAGCCACTTGATAAAATAGGATGAAAATGAATTACATAAAGACATCAATAAAAAACAGCCAGAGGGGATTGTTGTTTTGTTTTTATGTCATATTTCATGTCTTATGTCTAATGTGCGCTAGCTGTCTTGCATGTAAATAAACGTGGGCTGGTTTTTCTTTCTTTTTAGTGGTGGATGGTTTCTACTGCCTCTGCAACCCGGGGTATGCTGGTGTAAGGTGTGAACAGGACGTTGACGACTGCGTCGGCAACATGTGTGCGAGCAACTCAACGTGTGTGGATCTTCACATGGTAGGGGCTCCATGAGGAATGATGAATGATGATGAATCCATAGGCCCCTAGCAGACAGCACATCAAACCAGGCAGAGCACAGGCAGCAGCCTCCCGCATCTGATGACAGGCACATGAACAGAGCTCAATTAATTAGCATGTATTGGCTGCGACTTGCGTCCGCTCTCTGTGCCAGGGAGGGACTGAGCTTCTGTTCTTTTGTCTTTTATTAAATGTCTTTGTTTAAGGCACACAGGCGGCACACACACCGACACACACACACACGCAAAAACACACACACACAAACATACACACGCAAATACACACACACACACACACAAACATACACACACGCAAACACACACACACACACATTACTGCTGAAGTAATGTTGCCATGCTGCCACACTATGATGCATTTCCTTCCCTGTGTGGTGCTTCTGTGCCCCATGCTGAAACTCTCCATCCTTCTCTTTTTTTAAATTCCGACTCAAAGCTTTTACATATCGACTTGTATATCTGCTCTTGTTTTTATTTTTTGTTTGTTCATTCTCTGGCTTCATTCTCAGCTCTTGTGAACACAGGGCACCCCCCTCTCTGTGTAAATTATAAACAAGATATTAGGATTCATACACATTTTCTCCAACAAACCAGTGGGTGTAAGGAAATGGTTTGTCTTTTATTTCCTCTGAATAATTCAAAGGCACCGCTTCAGGTTTTCAGGGTGTCAGAAAAGCTTTGCATTTTGTTTTGGCTATTAGTTGCATTTCACTGGAGAGAGAGAGTGGCGGAAATAGGAAGAGTTTAGATGCTGTGTGAAAAGGCAGTCTCATAGAACAAGGAGATCCGCTTTATAAAAAAAAAAAAACTTTAAAAGGACTGACGGGAGGATGTTTTATTTAGTGTGTCAGTATAAATGACCTCACCAAGGTCCATTTTTTTCTCACTACATCCATGGGATGGGTTGTATTAACTCATGACAAAGCACATGTGTTTGAATGGAACAGTATTGCACTAGCAAGGCGGCGCACAAGATCGTCTGGCTTCACGTGCAGCGTTGCAACCGTGAGGAGCCTTATTACAGAGTCATGTCGTACAGCACGTGTGCGGGGCGGATCAAGCACACGAACACGGGTTCAGCATAAAACAGTAATGACCAGTGGTGTGGGGCTGCTACGCCTTGATAAATGTTTAAACAAGCTCCGTGCTGACATCACACGGCCCGTGAACACTCGAATAAGTTTGCTCACAAGGATCCGCGGCACCCATGGCGGCGTGGAACCGCTGAGGATAAAACGACTTGTCTGCCTTGTAAATGGGCAACTTGATGGTGTACTAACGCCCATTGGCTCCTTTATGGAGATCCGCACCAAATAGCTTTATAGGCAAACACACACACACACACACACAGAGACAGGGCTTAAGACACTGTGTTATTACATCCATTTCATATATACTCGGAATTAGATTGACCTTTATATCTCAGCATGACAAATCTGATTCTGTCACACGGCTGCCCACACAATCCCACACAAAACCATGAAAGGAGACCGAGAAAGAGAGATAGAGAAAGAGAGAGAGAAAGAGAGTATGGGGAGGATGGGGAGGCAAATGACACTTGATGCATTGTTCTACCTATTTGATCACAGCTCCCTCACTCTCTTGTTCACCATCGCTCTGTTTTTTAGACCTTAAGGAGAGGACATTTATTTATGAATGTTGTTTGTGTTCTAGAGCCTGTTCTGTAAGCATGCTAATGAGCTATTAAAGCCCAAATACACTTTGCAGTGTTTAACACTCAGGATTATGAATGTGTGTGATGTGTGCATGTGGACTTAAAGGTCTCCTTCCAAAATAAACCGTTTAATACTTGATTTTTTTTACATTACCATAGGTCAGCCCAAGTTGCACTTGTATGCTCAACTTCAAAATGCTCTCCTACCCCTGTAGTCTGTATTCGCCTGTGATAGAAAACAGCTGGGAAAAACGAGTGAATCGGAAAAGCCGTGCAAGCCTACGTCACTTTGAACATTAGCTATGCAGTCAGCCCGCCCTCAAGAAAACATTATTAGGCTGCCTGCAGACAGACCCACTAGTGGGAGCGTCACAGTGCTGTTAGCCAATCAGAGGCGATACGTTTGCATATCATTAATATTCATAAGAATCCTCTCGCACTGTCCCTGCACTCGTTTTCACCTAACTAAAATAGCTTGAAACAAGACAACCACAGCATATTTTTGTCGAAACCAACTCTCATGACATTATTTTAGACAAGAGACCACCACAAAATTAATGAAAATATGATGCAATGAGACCTTTAAGCACACATAGTGTACAGTCATCATTTCGTAATTATTAATTTCATACGCCCATCACCATAAATGCTTTTGAATTAAAGCTGTGACAACAATAACAATATCCAATAAAGCATGGCCTTAAGTGCTGTGTCTGACTTTAATAGCGAGAAACATTGCCTCCTGATGTGTTCGCATGCTTGCAATTCATATAAATTATATTTTATGTGGTTGTACACATGACACACTCTTGGCCTAATTACATGTGTCAAAGCATTTCTTATTTCATGCTTCACTGTACCTCATCCAGAGGTTTCTACCGCTACAATAATGTTTATACATGGCAACATTGCAGTCATATGTGCTATTATGGGCCAGCAAGATCACTTGTTGTGGAAGGCGTCCAATAAATTTCACCCCTACTCTGCCCTTAACATTGTGCGCAATATGTGTGTGTATGCTGTAATTCACTGAACAGGCTCATGGAATGGTGGGTGGGTGTTTGAAGGGGTTTCTTATGCCATGTGTTGTAGAGGCAATCTATTTGTGCACTACTGTTGGGCAGGACGACGAAGCATTGCACGAAAACACACATAAGCACGCGTGTACTGTATGCAAAACACTAGTTGCCAAAATTGTAACATCAGATCTGAAAATCTGATCTGAATTTAAATGTACTTAAGAAAACTTTAACTTGATTTTGTCTGAAATTATATAGAGCAGAGCATACTTACTAATAACCGCAATATTTCACCAAACGTTACGGATACTAACGTATCCTCGGTTCTCTGAGTGAGAAGCCGAAACGTACGAGTGGATGATGCCTATCATCTCCTACTTTTCTGAAGTCAACCAACCCTTTGAAAAAAGGGCAGTAAGCGCTCTGACGCACGCAGGCAACTACTTAGACAGCCCTGCGTGACGTCAGAAAGTCTATATATTGACTGCGCTTACGCTTCAGGTCCTCTTTGCCAAGCTCGCCAGCGTCGGCGACTTGAGGCCCGAAGCGTACGTTTCGGCTTCTCACTCAGAGAACCGAGGATACGTTAGTATCCGTAATGTTCTCTTTCGTTTCGAAGCCGAAACGTACGAGTGGATCACTACAACCAAGCCTCAAGAGCCCTACACCGAGGAGCCCGAGGTGGGAAGACCCATGGGACCGCCGCCGGGCCCAGAGAGAACACTCTCTGCTACACCCGGCCTGGTGACGTCCAATGCGTAAAAACGCGCGAAGGTGTTGCTTGAGGCCCACGAAGCGCTCAGACAGATATCCTTCATGGGGACGCCTTTCCAGAAGGCCCAAGAAGCCGCCACTCCACGGGTGGAGTGCGCCCTGACATGAGCAGGCGGAGGAACACCCGCCGCCTCATATGCCAGACGTATGGCTTCAGCAAGCCAATGCGACATGCGTTGGGTAGACAAGGCCTGACCCATGGCACGCTCGCCATGGCAGACAAACAACTGGTTCGTTTTCCTGATGCTCTGCGTACGTGTCAAATAGGCACGAAGCGCTCTGACCGGGCACAGAGTGACGGGCACAGAACCGCCCGTCTCAGGAAGGGCTGAGAGCTCAATGACCCTCGAACGAGGGTCAGTAGACAGCACTTTCGGGCGAGAAAAGGGATTTGGTCGCAGTGTTACCCGCGCGTCATCTTGCGCGAACTCAAGACAGTCAGGACTGACTGACAAGGCAGTCAGATCGCTAACGCGCTTCACCGAGACCAGAGCGAGCAGGAGCGAAGTCTTAAGGGAAAGCATCTTTAGACTGGCACTCGACAGAGGGTCAAAGGGCGTAAGGGCCAGTCCGCGTAGGACAGTGGCCAGGTCCCAAGTAGGGACCGAAGGAGTGGAAGAGGGGCGAAGCCGCCTGACGCCTTTCATGAAGCGCGACGCAAGGGGGTGAGCGCCTGGGGAAACGCCAGCATAGCCAACATGGCATGCTGAAATAGCTGCGAGGTACACCTTCAAAGTAGAGGGTGTACGACCCTGATCAAACAGGTGTTGCAGAAAAGCAAGCACCTCGCCAATAGGGCAGACTAGAGGATCACTGCCTCTGTCTCTGCACCACGTGCTGAATACACGCCACTTCAGTGTATACAATGACCTAGTGGATGTAGCTCTAGCAGCCTGAACAGTCTCTATAACTGCGCCTGACAGGCCGCTCTCTAGGAGATGCGCCCGTTCAGGGGCCAAGCCGTGAGTCTCCATGCTTCCGGCTTGGGGTGCCACAGCGACCCGTGAGCCTGTGATAGGAGATCCCTCCTCAGAGGGAGGGTCCACGGCTGGCCATCCAACAGTGAGACCAGATCTGAGAACCAGCTCTGAGATGGCCAATTGGGGGCGATCAGAATCACCCTGTGATCCTGCCAATACCTGCCAATACCCCCGCTCTGATCCTGCCAATACCTGACGCATCAGAGGAAGGGGGGGGAAGGTGTAGAGCAGACCGCGCGGCCACGGATGCGCCAGCGTGTCTGACCCTAGCGGCGCATCTCGCTCCAACGAAAACCACGCTGGACAGTGAGCGTTCTCTCTCCACGGCTGGGCAGAGGCGCCAGTCGGTTGCACGCGGAACACCCCTGGAGAGGAGGCCCGCGCCTGTGTTGCGAACACCTGGCAAGTGCGCCGCCCTGATCTACAGGAAGTGGCGGGAGGCCCAGGTGAGCAGCTTGTACGCCAGGCGAAACAGGTCCGTAGAGCGCGTGCCGCCCTGCCGATTGATATGCGCCACAACAGTGGTGTTGTCTGTACGCACCAGAACGTGTTCTCCTCCGAGAAGAGGGAGAAACTCCTTCGGAGCGCAGAAGACAGCTAGGAGCTCTAACACATTGATGTGTAATCTCCTGGAGACTGTGCCCCATGTCCCCCTGGCGGGGCGACCGCAGCAAACGGCGCCCCAGCCGCTCTTGGACGCATCGGTGGTCACCGTCATGCGTCTGGCTATAGCGCCCAGGGCACCGCCTTTGGTGAAGGACGACGGCCTGCGCCAATGCGTGAGGGCTAGCCACATGCGTCTGGACACTAAGATCCGACAGGCGGGGTTCGACCTGGAGGACACACCTAGTTCCGCTAAGGCAAGCTGCAGCGGGCGTAAGTGTAAGAGGCAGAGTGGGACAGCGCCGCCTGCGGCGCACAGGAGGCCCGTCAGTCTGAGACACAGCCTGGCTGAAACGCAGGCACCTAGTCTGAAGTGGCGTAGACACGCCCTGACGTCCTGAAGTCTCTTCGGAGTGAGCGTCGCTCTCATTGAGCGTGAGTTCAGCCTCACGCCCAAGAACTCGACCTCCTGAGAGGGAGAGAGCATGCACTTGCTTAGGTTTACTAAGAAGCCCAGATTGTGCAGGTGACGCAAAACAGTGTGAGCCTGTGACGTTAGGAGCTGTCTGGAACCCGCCAGCAGCATCCAGTCGTCCAAGTAATTGAGGAGTCTGATCTCCTGAGCGCGTAGAGGAGCGATCGCCGCTTCCACGCACTTGGTGAAGCACCGAGGTGCTAGAGACAGACCGAAGGGGAGGGCTGAGTACTCATAGGCACTGCCCTCGAAAGCGAAGCATAGAAAACGCCTGTGCTTGGGGACTATACCTATGTGAAAATAGGCGTCCTGAAGGTCTATGGTGACCATGTAATCCCCCTGGCGGACTGACTCCGCCACCATGCGCCCCTTGAGCATGCGAAAGGTGAGAGGTTTGAGCGAGGCATTGAGCGCTCTGAGGTCTAGAATAGGGCGAAAAGCGCCCGACTTCTTGGGCACAAGGAAGTACGTACTGTAACGACCTGCGCGCGCGAGCGTCGGATCTACGCGCTGAATAGCGCCCTTTCTCAAGAGATCGCAAAGCTCTTGTCTGAGAGCAGGGGCCCTGGGGGGGGGCACCACTGACTCCATGACACCTCTGAAGGGCGGGGGTGGCCACCTGAACTGCAGTTGATAGCCCTTCAACACTGTTGAAAGAACCCAATGTGACGTTGTGCACATCACCCAATTCTGCCTGAGTAGAGCGGCGGAATGAGGAGGCAGCAAGGACAAATGAAGTGCTATGCTGCCTCCGAGTGGCACTGGGGGGGGCTGAGGTCAAAGACTGAGGCTGTCCGTGAAGCTGAAGAGCGTCCGACTGACAGGCTAGAGACCCGACGTAGTGTGGGGGCTGAGGGCAAGTAAGCCGTGTGTGAGACCGCTGGGCGTTCACGCGTGGCTGACGAGCCGTGCACATCACTCCTTGCGTGCATGTCAGCGAAATCCGATGTCGGTGAGCTGCGCACTTCACCTGCGACGGCCCGTGGGGCGGCCGACCTGGAGCGCGTGTCAGCGACGTAGGTGGTCGCCTGGTCGGTGAGCCGCGCACTTCACCTGCGATGCCCCGTAGGGCGCCCGACCCGGAGTGCGCATCAGTGACGACCTCGAAGAGGGGGGAGAAGTTTACCGTCTGGCCAAGGGCAGGCGTGTCAGACTGGGCAGACAGTTCTGCTCGTATCTGGGCGATAAATCGACCGACAGAAGCGGCGAGAGAGGACGGGGAGGGCTTCTCGACCGTGAACGACTCCGAAGCGTCGCATGCCTACTGCACGGAGGCGAGAGAGACAGAGGAGGCGGAGACCGTGACATCAGCAGATGCCTCGGCACCACCTGGGCGCTGTCGAGGCGTGATCTCACGCGAGGCGCATAGCGCGGGGCGTGTGTAAGCTGAACGCGCGGCGGAGACCCGGTGCCCCAGTGCGCGACAGCGCTGACAGAACAGAGAGCGTCCTCCGGTCTGGGCCGGGGCTCATTGTGAAACATTGCCCCAGAGGGGCAATAGTGTGTGTGCGGAGTGCTTGTGAACAAGGCAAACTCAGCGCCCCGTAAGGGGGTGAGATCAGAGAGGACCGCCGAAGCGGGGTGGAACGCTCCGAGCTGGGGACTGCAGAGCGGAGACCCGTGCCTCCTAGAGCACTCAGAGGCATAGTAGTCAATGGATGGTGATCGCATGACATGCTCTGCCGCGCACATGCGATCATATCAGGATCGCTGTGGCCTCTTACGCTGCTCCTGGCTGGTTGGACAGTTGGCGGGAGCCGCGCGCTGCCAAGCAGGTTGCGACCCAGTAGCTGGCTGTGGCGCGGCTTTGGGCGCGTCCGCCTTCTTTTTCTGTTGCGTCCGCTGAGGCGCGCGAGCACGCGTCTGAGGGGTAGCGGGAGCGGCTGACTGAGGCGGCACACGCTTAGGAAGTACGGGTTGCAGGGCCTGAGCCGCCGACTTCGTCTTCTCTAAGCGATCGCGCTGGAGTCCCAGCGCCTGGCCAAACAGAGCATCAGCGGAGATGGGAGCGTTCATCAGATGCCTCTTCTCCTTCTCTGGCATGGACGAAAGGTTCAGCCAGAGGTGCCTGTCTAGGACGACCAAAGAGCCAAGGGAGCGCCCGTCGCCTTTAATGGCCGCCCTGATGGCCAGCGAGGTGAGAGCGGTAGCTCTGCGCAGCTGATGGAGGGTTAAGTCTGACGGCTGCGCTGAGAGGTCTGCCACCAGCTCCTCAGACAGAGAAGAGAGGAGGAAGGCGGTGTTCATCGCCCTTATCGCCTGGCCTGTACAGATAAAAGCCTTGGAGGCGAGCTTCTCCGTGCGCTGACACGGCTTGGAGGGAAGCTCGGGAGGCGATGTCCAGGTGGTGGCAGAGGCTGGTGCTAAACAACCAGCGACCGCATCTTCAACGCGAGGAAGCTGCATGAGGCCACTGGCGCCCGCTCCGTCCATCGCGTAAAATGCCGCGTGCCCCTGGATAGGGGCAATGGCGCCGTAGGGAGCCTCCCATGAGGCCTGCGCATCGGTCACAACCGTGGGGTGAGCAGGGAGTGGGAGAGCATCCGGAGAAGGGAGCGCGCCGGAGAAGGGGTCGAAACACCCTCCCGGACAGCGCTGAGGCGGAGGCAGGCCTAGCCTGCTAGCCGCCTGTGTAGCCAACGAAGCTAGCTCAGAAGCACAGGTGGCAAATCTTCCACGGTGGCGTAACCTTTAGCGGAGAGGAAGGAAGCGAGCTCCTCCTCGTCCACAGCTTTGATGACTGGGTCATCCTCGTCGCCCTGAGGCGGCGTAGTAGCCGTGCGGGCAAAGGCAGCACCGATGGAGCTAGTAGGGCTAGCCTGGTGGGCCGCGGTTAGCTGGCTAGCTGGTAGCTGACTAGCCGCTGAGAAGCTAACCGACGGCCGAATAGCCACTGAAGACCGGTCGATTAGCCCATCCGGGTGCGAGGACGCCGGGGGAAAATCGATAGACTGGTAGGTGGGGAGAGCACTGGCGCCACCGGGGGTAGAGGCCGCCCCTGGACTACCAGCGCAACCCACGAAAAATGCCGCTCTGTTGCCGATAGCCGCAGGGCCGCGAAAAAGCGAGCATAGCATGCTCGCTCCCCATGCAGATGAAGCAAATAGCATGGCGGTCGGAAATCGCCATGGGACGATCACAGTCGGTACAACGACGAGTAGCCATCTTGCGTCTCGAGGTACCAGAAGTTAGGGACCGGCGTGAGCACTAGGAGCAAGACGGGAATTCCTCGGAGAGCTTTGAATAAAGCTTTTGTGGTGGGCTTTTAAAAAAGCCGTTGGTTTTTAGAAATATTTGCGAAAGCAAACGAAAAGGCGACTCAGAAACACACGCAGTAGGCGAGGTGAAAGAGGCAAAGAGGACCTGAAGCGTAAGCGCAGTCAATATATAGACTTTCTGACGTCACGCAGGGCTGTCTAAGTAGTTGCCTGCGCGCGTCAGAGCGCTTACTGCCCTTTTTTCAAAGGGTTGGTTAAAATTGACTTCAGAAAAGTAGGAGATGATAGGCATCATCCACTCGTACGTTTCGGCTTCGAAACGAAAGAGAACTAGTAGCTTATCCTACAACTTGAAAACTCCAAAAATATACAGACACACAGATTTGCATAAGCCTTAAAGAACTATTTCTGATGGTCAAAAAACGTGTTTTTTTTTACTTTTTGACCCGCCTGCCCGCACGCACACTATTAAAAAAAAAAAGTCTGCCCCTTGCGGATCACCCGTGGGTCGACACTCGCATCACTACTGGGCACGGTAAAAGAGTCGTGTACTAACCAGTTGGTGATATAGGCTAATGGTATGCAGTTGTCTATTACCGCTGGTAAACCCAGACTGCGCCTTAGTATAGGTTCAGAGTTGGTCTGGAATCAGTGCATTCACTTCCCATTTTCAGGGCCTTGTTTTTTTTTCTTAGTAGAGTTTTATCTGGATGGAGGTGATCTGGATTTAGGAATCCCATGTTTTGTTTTTTGTGATCAGGGCCCATGGCTAGGTTGGCTTGGTTTTTATCATGGCTAGTGTGAAAATGTAACTCACATTTAATGCTTAAAACAGTGTAGTTAACGTAGGCTGCTTGCAAATAACAATTCTGTATGGAGTTGGAAGTGTAACAAACAGTTTGTTTGTAAAACAAAACAACAAAACAACAACTGTAAATGCAGTAGAATAGGTAACAAACATAGGCTTCCTGCAAATAACAATATTTTTAATTCAGTTTAACTTCTATGGAGGGAATACTGTGCATGCAGGCACTGTGTCTGTGTGGTTACATGTCACCATTTTGTTTTTGATGATAGCCGTGCTCTGCCTGTGATACAAAGCTTGTCCTGTGATGGTAAGCTGTTGGTTTCCATGGTTTTTGATAGTTTTGAAATGGGTGACAGTAGGACTCAATTCAGTGGCACCTGCCGGGTACTCTAACAAGACTCAAAATGTGCCCACATTTTCATCTGGGATGACCCAATCTAGTAGTCTTCCAATCTACAGACTGAATGTGCACCTGTGACAACCGGAGGTGCATTTGGTTAGCATAGACCTCCACCAGAGCAAATTTATGGAGCTCCATGATTTAGAGGAAGTCCTAAGCTGAATGAAACCTCTTGAACAGCTGCTTTACATACCTTTTTTGGTGGCCTAGTTCAGTGTACAGACAAAAAAAGAAAGCAACAAATCACATTAAAAGCATTCACCTTCTTGGCATAGGTAATAAGCCATATGGATAGTACTGTAATGGTGTGAGGTATAGCAGTTTTAACTCTTAATGTGTCAGACTGTCACCGTTTATATTAGAATGATGTTATTTGATGACTCGGCAGATTATTATAGCATGATGCAAGCTGCTTGTGTTAGACAACTATACTTATGCAAAGCCGTAATCTGTGGTGTTTCACAGAGTTAGTTTTGGCTATCTTTTCAACTCCAGAGAAGGCCTTTGGCCAGGACATATCTTGTTTACAACTGTAAACCCCCCTCCTTTCCCCAGCGCTGCATCCCCACACCCCCTCCCTACCTTAATTCAAAACTGCTCCCACTGAGCAGCAGTCTACCAGGAGCGGTGTGGTCCCTGCAGATGATTTAGCTGCTCGAAATGAGATTATGCTCTCCATAGCCAGGGGTGAACAATCGCTGTCTCCCGGAGGCATCTCATTTATCAGACGATGTCTGCATTTCTCCTTGCGCGTGTGTGAATATGGCCCACGGTGTACAAATTATATCAGACAAAGTTTAACGGCTTCCTGCCAGTGTATGAAGCGAGGATTAGCATGTATTTTGGTGCTCCGCGGCTGCCGTGGCAACAGACGGGACCTTTTAGACGGCTCACTCATGATGAAGAATCCCCAACACCCCTTGACCGCGTGATCCCCCTACCTCTCCATTTGTATGCAAAGGGAAAGTTAAATTAAAACCTGCGCCCATGGAACTCATAGACAACAAACCATTCATCTCATCCTCTGTGATTAATTATCATAATGAAGATTTTAATGACAAACTGGAGGACGTGCAGCCTCTGCTTGAGTCTGTTTCTATTCGCAGATGAGAGGGGATAGGGGAGAAGAGTGAGTGAGAGAGAGAGAGTACGAGAGAGAGAGTAACACTCCTTAGTCACATTCCAAACTTACCAATGATGAATGGTGCCTCTGCCGTTTTTCTCCTATCCAAGACTCGAAGAATGCCTTGTTAACATTGACAGTGCTCTGTCAGGACAAAGGATAGCAATTAAAGTGTGTGGACCTTTTGTATTGCGTTGTATGCCATACCTTTGATTTAAGTTTAAAGGGGAGTAGAGGTTCATCTTCACCATAGAGGTTCATCTTCACACTACACTATTTAGAACTAACTATGCTGCTATGCGGCATGTGCTGAGGCAACCCCCCCCCCCCCCAAACGAACCCCTCCACCACCAAAAAAATAACACACAATAGGCTAATATTCTGATATTATAGTTAATTAGTAGTCTATTCTATTTAATTAGTAATTAGGCTACTGTGAGATGGTGGGTGGAGATGGAGTGTTTCAAAACAAACATATAGATTAATGTGCAAAATAGACTGAATTAATAGCTACATAAATTGTGAGACCTACGAAGCCGCCTCTAGACTTTATGTATTTAGGAGAATATAGCCAATCAAAGTTATTTGCAAGTGTCCAACCTTATTTTACCGTAGATCAGGGGTCTTCAACCGGGGGTCCGCGACCCCTAGGGGGTCCGCGGAGGTACTGCAGGGGGTCCGCGAAAATATTTCGTCTGAAGCATTTTTTTTCTCTTCCAAAAAATTAAATTTGTCATAGTTAACATAATGTTCAAAAGAAAATTGCTTCATATTCGTTTTTAAATAACACATTGTAGGCTACTCATGAATCATGCATTTGATAATGTGATCCCTGCGTAACATTTTGCTAACCTTTGCCAAAACACATTAGCATTTCATGTACAAATACAGGTCACCACTTCAGCCTGAGCCTGATGTGACATTGCCTCGCAAATTCCATCAGTCCTAGAATAGAGAAGCTCTGTTCCACTCACCAGGTTCAGTGCTCTCACTAGGACCTGGTAGCTGATCAGAATTCTCCGTCCCACTATAATAAAAAATGAATTCATTTGAGTTGGATCATCGCGATTAAAGAACACTTCCCCATGCGTTTTCGTATTCAGCAAACTCGTTCTTTTCATTCCGGGAGATAAATTACGTTTGATTCGTCTGTTCAGTGTCGGGACTGATGGACCCTAAACTTTGCGGGGTATTTGTTCTGTGTGATGTTTTGCTTTGTTGTTTTTTTATGAGAGTCTGCGGTCTTTGCGCTTCAAGGCGTTCTGCGCAAATTCATTCATCCAACGTTCCATCAAAATAAAACGATAACGATAATCATGTGTTTGTGTTTCCTTCTGAAAGTTATATTTACACAAGAGGAAGAGGCTTTCTGTCTGTATCAGTTTGAGCCAATGAAGCTTTGCCTGAATTTAGCTGAATATATCCAGCTAGTTAACCCTTGTGACATTCATTCTGTTATAGGGCGAATTTATGCAACTATGTAAAGAAACGAGTTATTACCCCCCTGTTAATAATAACGCCTGTTTAGAATGTGTGCGTTTGTGTGTGTGCGTGCGTGCATGTAGGCACTAACTGACGGTCCAAATGACGGCAGGATTTGAGGTGGGCCAGGTGTGTATTGAGTAAGATAGCTGTCAAAACGTTTCTTTTCTCAACAAGTAATGCCTGTGAATGGGGCGATGACGTATTTTGACAGTTGAGTAACGTGTGCGAAGTCGTATCCATAATATTGAGAGGCGTATTTAAATTTTGATTTTGTAGGCTACTTGTAATTTTTTAATTCGTATTTTTTATGCATGACTGAACTCATTTGAGAACTAACAAATGTTTATTTTATGCACAACTAAATACGCACGTGTATCAAATATATGGACACAAATATTTTGACAGCAATCTTACTCCATAGGTGTGGGGGTCCGTGTTCAGGCTCTCTCACAGCCAAGGGGTCCTTGAGCTGAAAAAGGTTGAAGACCCCTGCCGTAGATAGTATAACCAACTTCTGAAATCTGAAACTGAAATGACATTGAATACATCTTGCATTTCAGTGGTTTTGTCACGTTACCTAATATGCTTGTGCTTTTGCCCTTATCTTCTCTCTCCTTCCGACGCGTCACACGCATGATCCACTAACTTAAAGGCCCACTATGCAACATTTTCCATTTAATTAATCAGTTTCATACTGTTTAGGATGCTTAAATGAGTAATTACATGGCGAACGAATGGTGTAGAATGCGCCACCGTGGCCTATAGCGATAGATACAGCACTTGCAATGTTCAGCAGCATGGACCGCCTCCAATAGAATGCAGTGCAATACAATGTAATACAGTGGTCTTTAGAGGGAGCTTGTGAGAGAAAAAAAACAGAACGTTGCTTAGCCCTTCTTTAACAAGTGCATTTCGTTCACCACGCATATTAATCAGTATTAGGCTAACAGGTCATTTTGCTACGCAAATCGTTGGTAACACAGAAAAGGTCCGTTCCTGTACACGTTATCCCCAACACTGATCATATGAACCTATAGTCTAGTGTTTATTTCATAAAGACAACGTTGAACTTATTCAAACAACATGATTTTTTTTACCGTTAGCCTTCTAGAGGAAGACGTTCATTTGCTAATCTGCTCTCTGACTGATGTGCTGTGCTCAAACGTAAGCTTGCGGGGCTGAGGAGGCGGTGTTGAGAAGTTTGTGAAGGCGCTGTTCCATGATATCCGCTTTTTATTATCATTTATTTTATTGGTTAAAAATTTGTTAAAAAGACAAACAGACGAAAATGGTTAACAATAGCATTGCTTAATTAAAAAAAAAAACTCCCCCTAAAAAAGGGCACTTCCGAGTGCAATTACAAAAAGGGCATGTGCTCTGCACAGGGTGAGGTCTATGTGTTCACGTGCCTGACACAGAGAAATCTGTGTTTGAATCAGAGAGCTCTTGCATAACATTGATAAAAGGGAACTAATACACTCTCTATAAATTTGTATTTGTGTTCTGTGTTCTGGGACAGTCTGTTTGGGACTACATAGGAAAAGTTCTACATCTTTTTTCCCGTTATTGATTAATGATTATTATTATTTTTTTATTTCCCACATAAATCCACTTCTTGGCCTCATTGACCTCATTTTCCATTAACTGTAAGAACAATAGTGTACAGTAGCCTAAACAGAACCAAATGTTGCTCTGAAAATGCTAATAATTCTGAAAAAGAAAAATTATGTTTACTGAATTTTATTCAATTGAGTCGGTTGGTATATTATGCATATGTTTAGTTAAAGGGATAGTTCGGTTTTTAACACATTGAGCCCCTTTCACAGGTTGTCTAAAATGAAATAAAGTGGTTGACACCAAAATCTTGATGATTGCTCCTGTCTCGGCTATTTGGGAAATATAGAATCGCTTCTGCCTGCCTTTAAAATGGCTAGTAATGGGCATGTGTTGTTTCTATCCTTTAAACACTGGTTTTAAAAAAGTGCTAATCATAGAGTGATTAGTAGCGTTTGCTGATGTTCCAACCCAAGTATCGTAGCAAAATACAGTTTCTGTCATATTTTATTTGCCATTTGGTAAGTCTCATAGGGATCTATTTTGCTCCTTCATATAAACAAAGTGCCAAATAAAACATGACGGAAGCTTTATTTCGCTACGATACATGTTTTGGAACATCATTAAGCACCACTAACCACTTGGTAAGTAGCGCTTTTTTAAAACCAGTGTTTTAAGGATAGAAACAACACATGCCCATTGCTAGCCATTTTGAAGGCAGGCAGAGGCGATTCTACATTTCCCAAATAGCCGAGACAGAAGCAATCGTCAAAATTTCGATGTCAACCACTTTACTGCATTTTAGACAACCTGTGAAAGGGGCTCAATGTGTTAAAAACCGAACTATCCCTTTAACTACCTTGGCATATGTGGGTGTGGGTGGCCTGGTGCTTTACTTAGTTTGAAGAGGACGTCAAAAGTCCTACTTTGTGTGTGTGTGTGTGTGTGTGTCTGTGCTTATGGTGTTTTTAAATGTTAAAAGTTGCCATCGGCCATCCCTGTACATCTCTTGACTGTGTACCATGTTAACATCATGTAATAAGCACACAGGGAGATCTGCCTAAGCACTTGATAAGCAATGCCAGTGCCTTAAAACTCCCATCTGAATGTTTTGACACAAGGTGGGTGGTTGTGGAAGAGTCTCTGCATAATTATGCTGCATGACAACTGCATCTGGTGAATGTGTTCGAGAAAAGAAAAAGATAAGAAGGTGTGCCAACATGTGGGTGGAAGTAACATAACATTCGTAGGGGATGAATTTATTATTGAAATCCTTTTTCTCAGCTCCTCGGTATCAACAGTAGCATCATATTTTGTGTGTGTGTGTGTGTGTGTGTGTGTGTGTGTGTGTGTGCATGTTTATGTGAGTATTTGTTTTCCATAACTTACTGTGCTGTAAATGAAGCAAAGCTTCAGAAAATGTTTTATTACAATCCGTAGTTTAAGTTTTCCCCCTGAGAGAAGGTTTTTGTCAAGTTCTCACAAGCTAATTGAGTAACGGCAAAGAATATTTTTAAATAGTTTGTATTAAACAGCAGATATAAGGGTAAGGGATATTTCTGTCTCATACATAGAGCTCCTAGCAAGGTTAAGGCATCAAGTGATGATCTCTTGGTTTTCTTCTTTTTTTCCCACACACAGGGCTATCAGTGTGTCTGCATGCCAGGCTGGGAGGGGGACCTCTGTCAGGAGGAGGTAGATGAATGTGCATCACAACCGTGCAGGAACAATGCCACCTGCATAGACCTCCTCGATGGCTACAGGTGAGTGTTGTGGTGGTGTGTGTGGTGTGCATGCTCATGTGTGTGGCTTTCGTGTGTAAATGGGTGTGTGAGTTGTGAAGGGGCATGTGGCCGCCCGTGCACTTGTCTTGTCGCCATGGCACCTTGCGCCCGTGGCAAAGGCGTTGTCGAAGCCATTGCTTCAGTATGCGTCCCCACAAACTGCAATGGTAATGAGTTGCAGCTGGCAGGTAAAACAAATGAATCAATCAGTGGCGCACAGCAGGGAGAGGTTCTCAGGGGTCTGTGACTCATGGGGGGGAAACACTGCTCTTCTCTTTTCTGACTGATGTGCACCCCACCCCACACCCCCCTCCCCAACACACACGCATACACACACACACATACACAAAAACACATACACACAAACACATACACACACAAGTGCCATGAGACATCCGAGAGAGAGAGAGAGAGAGAGAGAGAGAGAGAGAGAGATGAGAAGGGATAGAAAGAGATATTGAGGGCCCCAAATTGGTGGCAATTATGGGACGGTAACAACCAATAATGCTCAGGTCCAATCCCCTGTCGTAGTTTGACACTTGCAGGAGAGCAATTTCCCATTATCACAACCAGGATCTCCCCAAATCTTTCAATGCCTTTACCTTGAAATGTCCTTTTGATGTTGAATTGACAGTACTGCAATTCCTGCGATGGACATAAATATGATCAATTAAGGGGCCAGTTAGTGTATTTGTGATGTATGTCCTTTCATTATTTACTGGTAGCTTTGACTGTGGTGAAAAGCCTTTATAGTAAACCTTGATTTTACATAATGAAGGGAATTTACAGGGAATTTAGAAAGTTTTCACTTTTTTGACATGTTTCCATGTTTAAGCCTTCACTTGCAAGCTTAACTCTATTTATTTACGTATTTATTGAAATCAGTACAGTTTCATTTTAATACAGAAACTATATTCTAGAGTGAATGAAAAAAACTGATGTCTAATTGATGTAAGTGTTCGGAGGCTACAATCATTATTCATTTGCTGCACCAGTGGTGGCAATTACGTTCTCCAATCTCCTAGTCCACGAAGCAGCAATCTTTTGGGGATTTTCTGGCATTCTTCTTGTGACCTTCTCAACCTCTGTCAGGATAAAAGGAGACAGTTGGTGCACGGCATTCTCTCCAGAGATGTTCAATTGGCTCTAAGTCACAGGCCTGGTTCTCCACTTATTCAATGCTAATATTCAAAGACAAACGCTTGGTTTGAACACAAAGTTAATCGCAGCAAATCAGTGCATCCGTGCATACTTTAAAACAACGGGTTTTCCTCTCTTCTTGTTCCCGAACTGCTTCCACTATGTTAAGATAGCATAAGGATGGTTAAATTGGAAATCATAGAGAACTGTCACAAGGCTAATAGATAGTCTTGAATAGCTAGTCTTGGACTATGCCGCATGTGGCAGTGCTGGTCATTTCTATTTGCGTGAACAGAACCATTCGCTGGCACAGCCAGAGCCTCTGGCAGATAAAATCCATATGAAACTCTACTGTATTTATCAGGTCAGTGGACATAGATTTCAGTCCATTGAGCCTTTTGATGTGACTGCAGTGTGTCAGATTTGCTAGTTGTGCCCGTCGTGTTGTGACTGCCAGCAGAAAGGGTCCTACTCTCCGAATGTGACCCGCTGGGAGAGGACAGAGATGTGCTTGAGGTGAAGAGAAATAAAGAAGGGGGGATGGGATGGGATGGGACGGGAGACTCGGAAGAGGGAAATGAGCCTGGGTGTGTGTGTGTGTGTGTGTGTGTGTGTGCGTGTCTGTGTCCTCTGCTTTGGCTGTGATCTCACTGCCACCATGTGGAGCAGAGTTTTCTGAAGCATACACAACACATGCGCATGCAAACATACAAGCTCACATATACATACCCACTCACACACACGCGCACACACACACATGGCAGGCGCTAACGCTCTTGCATACACTCTTGCAGCATAATCCCTGCTCAGTGCTTTAACCTCCAGTGTCCTAGATTCAGCTGTCTAGAATTTAATGCTCCCCAGTCCAATGGCGCAATTAACCTGTTAATCCCCTCAACTGTTTATAAATCCGCCTCATGAGCAAGAGGCATTTCACAGTGACTCAGCTCAGGCAGAAAGAGTCGCTATAAACTGCTTAAGCCAAGCAGAGCTGCGGCCCATTCAGTCACTAGGTCCCTTTTTAGCTCTGGATACCCACACTCATAGCATGCCCTACGTCAGCAAGATTCCCCTTTTATGGTGTGTGTGTGTGTGTGAGTGAGTGTGTGTTTGTGTGTGCACATGTGTGTTTATGTGTGTGTGTGTGTGTGTGTGGAGTAAAAGGAGTGGATTGTGCTGCTTTTGTTTGTTTGTTTGTTTGTGAATGTGTTTGCTTTTGGATGAATATCACACAAGTTACAGAAGATTGAATGCCTGAATGCATTCAGTCAGAGTTGGAAAAAGACAGCTTTAGGATCCTCTTGAGACGACTGTACTAACAGAAAATGTACAAAAAGGGAATAAAATCATTTAGATAGATGAAGTTGTCCAATATCCATCTGTTGTTCTTTGGCACGGGGAAGCATTTGTGAGCTAGATGAACATCTGCTTTGTCATCTAGATAGTGTTGGATTATTGTGAGTGCTGCACCACAATTGCATTCGAAGAGATCATCTCTATGTGACATACATATGTGTAACTTGGAGTTTATTATGAAAATTCATTCCTCTTTGAGAGGAAATCTTTCAAAGGATATGCCGTATATATTGTCACTTTGGCAGAGGCTGGTATTTGATGCTTTCTGAAGGTTGCTCTTGCATCAGAAAGGATTATGCGATTTAAATACTTTCCACATTATCTATGTTTTTCACAAACTGCTTTGAGTGAATACATCAAATTAAATTCCGCAAAAATGAATGAATAATCAAAATGAATAGTCAAAATGAATAATGACAGGATAGTTACGAAAATGTCAAAGCATAACTTTGTGACTTGTGACCAGTTTGTGCATGGGTTTTTACATTTTTTTGTGTTCTCTTGTGATAATTGTAAACTGTGACCGCTAAGATGTAGTTTGATGCCAACACTAATAGATGGATACTTTGCTAACCGTATTGCTTTTACTGTATCCTTCATTAACTGAAAATAAAAAATGCGGATAAAGTCATGGGACAGAAAGACCAATATCCAAAGTCCTTTTAACCACATCCCTCTTTGATAATACCATAAGAGGTGCCATATACAGCAGTATACTTTTTAAAACCACTATAGAAATAGTTTCTTCGCGCATATATCGGCAACTGGTCTCCATCTTTCCTTTATGGGCATTGTAAAAGATGGCTCTTTCTCCCCTTCATCCATGTGGTTAAGGTGTGCTCAGTGAAATCTCATTCACCTGTAGTGGCACATTGCCTTTGCTGGTGGCAGTTCAGTTGGCCCGTGTCGGTCACATGAGACAGTGTCTAGACAATTGTTACAGACATTCTTGAAACAGCATCCACATGCAGACATGTTCCCACCCCTCTGTGATAACTAGGATTGAATTTGCACCTGTGCTGTGAAGTGTTTTTACAACCTGTCGTAAGGCAGACTCGTTTCTCTCTTTTGTCTCCTGAAGTGGCCCACTGTGTGTGTGTGTGTGTGTGTATGTGTGTGTGTGTGTGTGTGTTTGTCTTAGGTGCACGTGCGCCCGTGGCTGGACCGGATCAGACTGCGGCGACGACATAAACGAGTGTGACTCGGCGCCCTGTCTGAATGGGGCGCGCTGCGTCCAATCTGAGGTCCCCGGAGAGTTCTCATGCACCTGCCCCCCGTTCTTCACCGGCCCGCTCTGCCGGGTGCCCTTTGACCCCTGCGACCCCCAGCACGACCCCTGCTGGCACAACTCCACCTGCCGTCCTCAGCCCGACGGCGTGGCCTCCTGCGACTGCCTTGCCGGTGAGAACTAAATGAGAGTGCGAGCATTGCTCCGATTCAGGTCAGCGTGCACAGTAGCAGGGACTCGGGCATGGTTTTACACAAAGCACTGGAACCACTGTAGGGAAGATCACAATCACTGCAGAGCCAAACACAAGATCAGTGGGAGGCCGTAATCTCATCTTCTTTTCCACAGTCTCACAGCTCTAACCTGATGAATAGGGTGAAGGGGGGCTTGGTAAGCACTACAGGAATTAGTTGCCACAATTTCTAACATTAGCTGTGTTGACACAAGATTATAGGTTTGAATGAAATGGTGTATTTGTCCGCCCACATCGCATTGACTGTTTATACAAACCTTAAACCCACTCGTGTACTCAATGTCTTGAATGTTGAGGAAATCGCTCTTGAGCAGTCCTTATGTATTGCAAAAGTGCTCATACAGTGAGGTATGTGACAAACCCAGCAGTGCTGTGTATGAATGTACATAAACAAAATAATATTTTGTTTCATCATTTGCGTTATCCCAGTTCCCACCAGAATCTTCTAGTATATGCTTTGTGTTCTTGAGCATGTGTGTATGTATGTGGTGTGTATGTGTATGTGTGTGTGTGTGAGTGAGAGAGAGAGTATGTGCTATAGTGCCCAAGCTCTCACCAACTGTGTGTGTGTGTGCGTGTGTGCGTGTCCCGAGCTGTGCACCGGACAAGGGATGATCAATGGTGTGCGGAGCCCGAGTGAAAATGACCTGTGGTTGGTGCAGAGCGCCGACTCTGAGTAGTGACTCTCCCTCTGCAGCCCAGTGTTTTGTCTGATTCTGATTTCTCCTCCGAGAAATAAATCCTGCCACCCACGCCATGGCACAAGTTTCAACTATTTCATTAAATCATGGCTACAGGTACCCACCGGAGGTGCCGGCGACACTTCTGATTAATGGGGAATATGTGGCGTAACAATGGGGCCCAGCCATCCTCCTCTCTATTGCTCCCCCCACTCTCTCTCTCCCTCTCTCTCTCTCTCCCTATCTCTCTCTCTCTCTCTCTCTATCTCTCTCTCCCTCTCCCTCTCTCTTTCTCTCTCTCTCATGCAGTGGAGAGGCTCGCCAGTATCTTTTCCACCCTTTTCTTTGCCCCGGCCTCTCGTGGTGTGGCACTCTGACGAGATCTTATCAAATTGCCGGGCAATTGCAAGTACTATGAAGATATTATTTTCGGTTCCATGCCAGAGGACCCTTGCCTGTACGTACTGTATGCAACTGGAGTTATCAATCAGCGGAGGGTGTTTGGATCCTCCTCTGGTGTCGATGTTAGCGACACTAACTGACGGGCGATTGGCTCAATATCGATTGGTCAATAGGTTGTCAATGTTTCCCCTCAAATGGCTCAGGGGGCTTCAGTTCAGGCAGTGCTCTGGGACTCTAAGCACTTCTACTTTGGAGGAGGTTGTTTTTACTCTGCTGTTTCGGGAATTAAAACAGCGTGCAGAAGGCAAAGCCCAACTCGTTAGGAACTTGCGTCGTCCCTCTCTGTTATTTATCTGTCGCTTTTTTTAAAATCTTTTTAGTAACCTACTGCACTGTAAAGCCCCTGCAGTCAGTGTGTTCTTGGTGCATATCTGGTTCTGTAAAGGTTGCTAGAATGGGCTGCATTACAGTAGAAGTTTGTGTGTGTGTGTGTGTGTGCGTGGGTGTGTGTGTGTGTTTGTGCTGCATCTGTGCGCTGTGTGTTGTAACTAGTGGGTATATCAGCACGGAAATGAAAAGAATGTGTGTGCAATTTAAAAATAGCGTTGGCTGGCAAGCTGCGTAAGGCTTCCCTAGGAGAGGAATAGGAAATTAGCAGGAGCTGCATACATTACCGTTGAGAGGCTGTGCGTGGGCTTTACTCCTCTCTCCCTTTCTGTTTTTCTCCTCACCCTCTCTCTGTCTCTCTCTCCACCCCCCTCCCTGTATCCCTTTCTCTCCCTCTCCTCCCCCACTCTGTCTCTCTTTCTTCTCCCCTTGCCTGGCTCTGTCTGTCTCAGTCTCCTTAGTGTGGTCTTTCTGACTCACGGCTTTTCGTGCTGCGGCTGAACCGCGCACACACACAGGGGGCAGGAGGTAGCATGGCGGAAACGCGGCAGCAGCAGCAACAGCATCTCGCGACTGGCGTTTTGATGCCGGGCCAAGAGACCCCCAGACATATGATTTACGGCTGCAGCAGTCTCTCTCTCTCTCTTTCTTTCTCCTGCTCCCTCTCTTTCTCTCTCTACTTCTCTCTCACTATCTCCCACTCTCTCTCTCTCTCTCTTTCTCTCCCTCTGTCTCTCTCTCTCTGCTCTTATCCTTCCTTTTTTGTGACAAAACAGCAGATATCCCACCCATCACTCGCCGAGTTTAATTGAATTAGGATTGGTTGGCTGCTTCCAGAGAGACTGCTCCCCCCCCCGCCCCCTTCCATTTCATACCTCTCCCAATCATCACCACCTCCTTCCCCCAGTCCTCCTTTACCCCCCTCTGTCTCCCACATCCTTACAGCAAACATTATTAAGATTAACTGTTTGTAAAATCAACACCACTTCTTGCCGTCACCCATGCTAATTTATAGCATAAACCTTATTACTTTTTAATCAGGGTGATTCGTCGATCGAGACACGCGACACTGAAATAGAACACAGCCCCCACCCCCTCTCCACCACCCCAGCCGGGAGAGACATGGAGATGGGATGTCCAAGGCAGGCTACACATGAATGTGGGTTGTTGCTCCCTTGGTCACGTCCGACTCATGCTCTGTAATTCTGCTTAGTGTTGTGGCAAAAGCTTTTTGTCTGCTGTTGGCCGCATGTCGACTCGGGGAGCAGCCGGAATGAAGCTCACCTGACGCCAGTCATGGATGAAAAATGGCTTGTGTCATATTATTCCTGAATAAGGGAGGGGAGGAGGAGGTCAAGGTGTGTGTGTGTGTGTGTGTGTGTATGCATGGTGCATAGTGTCTTTGTTTGTGCGTGTGTGTGTGTGCAGGGGGTGGTGGGGATGGGTATGAGCCGTTGTCCTTAACAGAGCTGATGTTTGTTGAAATTGTGTGTACTAGAGTGACACAGATTAAAGGAGACACAAGGGCTCTTTGACTCAGTTTGTTTTCCCTCTTTGCCATCCCCCTGCATCAGAATGGTGCTTAAGCACTTATTGACACCCAGGGTAGTCTTTTTGCCTCTTTTCTTCACATTTCCTCCCTCTCTCTCTCTCTCTCTCTCTCTCTCTCCCTGCTGGAAACACTTTTGAATATGTAGCTGTGCACCATCCTTGTAATATTCAATATCTGTTGTAATATCATGTACAATCACTTTGTCCAGCAAATCCTCTCGCCTTATCCCCCCCACACACCTCAGTGGGCCGCAGATGAAGGGTTGCCTACCTGCGGCCCGTTGGGAGCAATTCGGTCCAAGAGCCATCAATATTACCTGGGATGCAGTATTAGGGTAAACAGCAAAATGAGAAGTGCACTGAGAGCGGTGTGGGAGAGCAAATGGTCAGGCGGAGTAGTTTACTATGGTCAGGCGGAATAGTTTAGTCTGCACCGTATATCTGGAAACTGTGCCATTGTGTGGCTTTTTGATAGACCCTGAACTAGAGACCAGAGTGTATGCAATATGGTATATTATATTATACTTAAAAACATAGTATAATATATAATATATATATTACTTTTATTTGCGGATTTTTCTGTATTTAAAATAGAGCAAAATTGTGGAGCAAAATTATGGAGAATTGTGTTAGTGCTATTGCTTGTATTGCTTGAAAATTTAAGGAGATTTTAAAACTTGATCTTATAAATAAATAAGTAAAAAATGCCCTTGAGCTTTAGACCTTTGTTGGAGTGTTTTAGTAAATAACAACCCTTGTTCATTCAACATTTTTTTTCTTTTTCATTTTATTTTTACTTGTATTTTCTGTTGACATATTCAACCTGCATGTAACTGTTCAGCTGATTTGGCCCACACATAATCAAAGTACTTCTTTAGGTCAATATAAAACCAAATGCACACACACACACACACACACACACACACACACACATAACAGTAACAATAAGAGCACATGTAGATCTAAATACATTTACTGGAAGAATAAATATTATTCCATTCATTCGCCATAGAGTTTATATATTGAGTGTACATAGTTGGCAAATATCTTTCTTCAAAAATCCTAAATCAGGTTGAATTTGTTTATTTTTTTATGCAAGAACAAAATATTATGCATTTGTTCATGAACTATACAGTATACTGAGAATAATTCACTTAATAACTTTCATTCACATACGTCTCTTCCAGCTCCAGATAGATATTGATTGTCTGGATTACATGGAATATTGGCATTGTAGCTTTCAACCAATTTAAAGGTTGAATTTAGCATCAGTGACATTTTGAGTTGCAGGTGGGACTTATTAACACTGGTACGCATTTCTAGAGGAAATGCTTCCAAAATTACATTATAACGTTCTTCAAATGAATGATAGCACTTTGACCCACATATCATACAGTTTGCATAACTCCTTGGCCTGACATGTAATAATGGATCCAGCTCAGTACATTGTCTCAAGGGGATGATGTACATCTCAGCAGGAGGCAATGAGTGGATTAGTTGTTGCCAAGAGAAAAAAAAAATTAAAGTAGTCCCTGCTCCACATCGTGTTCCAGTGACTTACATCCCAACGTTTGTGTCTTTCACATTAATCTCCTTTCAGGGTTTTGATGAATCATCTGAGATGTATTTGTACATTAGACTACAGAGGAGAAAGAGATGATTTATTCAAGCCTTAGACAGCAAAAATATGGTTCGCTGTTACAGGTTAGGCTTATCGTAAAGGTCATGATTAATGTAGAGGGCTAGGCTCATATTTAGTGCAGACAGAGTGCAGGGAATACGCTTGATTTTTATTTATTTATATGTTTGTTTCTGAAGTAGCAGTGATGATAAACTTTTATGGATTTTTTTTTTGTGCGGTTTGTATTGAGCTCTCTGGCGTGCTGTGGTACATGCGAACGCAACAATACTCATTTGAAAGCAGAGTGATCAAAAAAGCAGCAGCGCTCCTCACCTCATCAGCAGGTGCCTTGATTCCTGCCCTTTACTTTAAATGCCATGGCGGCCTGCTTTCAATTTCGACACTGCAAGTAGAGGTAAATTAGGTCCTAAAGGCATAGACTGAGCTAGTCTTTTATCCATTCACTCACTCACTCCTCTGCAAGCGTGTTTGATGTGGTTTAGTTTTACACCTTGTATAAAGGAACACCTCACTCCGGCTCCTGTTGACGGGCCTTATTCTGACACAATCACCAGTCTTGACAGAAGCGTGTGTTTCTACGATCGACTCGGCCTCCATCCGAGCCTTGCCCTTTTGTCACCACTGTGAGTTAGCAGGACCTCAGCCCTGCACGCCCATGCATGAGGTTTTGGTGGGTTGCTTCTGTTGGACCATCATCTGTGAGGTTTCCTCTCAATCTTTCAAAATTCTGGCGTGTGTATGTGTGTGTGTGTGTGTGTCTTCTTTCTGCCCTTTCTTTTACCCACAGCAGCTGTGAAACTTGCCTGTTTCACTCTGATATGTCTCCCTTCCTCTCTCCTCTCGCTCCACATTTCTGTCTGCATGACTGACCTGAAAGTTGATGTTGCACGGGAGATTTATACCATGCTATTCTCAAGCATCCTCCACCGGTGTGCTGGTGTGCAATGCATCAGTTAGCCAACAACTTCTTCTGGGCCCCACGCTGAGTAGAATTGGAAGGGTTCCACCGATGCCATTAACTTCAGGTTTAAAGCCGTAAATCCCTTTCACTGTTAAAAGACTCCATTTTCACGGTGCGTGGTGCTGTTAAAATATATGGTTTTAGCTGAAACGCTGGTAGCATCGGAGAACTCTGCTACTGCCACTGTATGTAAATGTTTAAAAAAAACTCTTTTTCCTTTTCATTATTATTATTATTATTATTATTTTGATAAAATGTCAGAGGTGTTTGTGGCATTTGCAGGGTTGCATTTACATTATTCACTGTTGCATGAAAGATCTAGTACTTTACCCTCCTGCATTTGGAAACATTTTTTGGCTGAAATTAATGGAAGTAGTTGGAAGTGCTGTTACACGTCTATTTAGATTAATGTCAACATAGTAAAGCATGTTAACTGTTCCAACATCAGCTTTATGACACTAGCTGGGTTCCTGTCCAAAAAGGCAATGCACATTTAAGTTATGTGAATAATAAGTCCTTGATACACCTGCAAATTCACTTCAGTTCAAATATAAATTTAATTTGCTTGGGAGGTTAAATTGACTCTTGAGGAGGTTGAATTGACTCTTGATGTGAATAAGGCATAATGTGGTTTATGTCAACGAAAACAGTTCAATACGTGTACCTTCACATTTACCCCGCTTCAGTCTATAGGTGTTGCCCTAGTGACAATACATTTTCATCCCACAGATGATCCAAACACATCCTTTGATTAGCCTACTGTTCATTTTTTATTCACACTACACAGTTGATGGAAACACTGGTTAAGAATAGAATTTTGCTGTTCATACAAATATGCAATGTGGATAAGTTGAGTGGCCAAACTACTGTTCCAGCCTATTGTTTTTGCACTTGCATGTTGTGTGTTCTCTACATAAGGTGATGATTTGCTTGAAGTCAGCTAGAAGTAAGTAGGTTTAGTGTTGCAGTAGATGTAAACTGACACTTACATCCCTTCGGTGAATAGAAATGTATTCATCAATTGCACTAAATAATTTCTCATATCAGTTGTAATGATCTAGATTTTGCATTCTAGCCATAAAAGCAGTGGTGACTAATACAACTAATGGCATTTCACCATGGATGTTTACTTGTATAGTGTACAACTTAATTTATTACCACCTCTCTGCAAAGGCGACCATGACATTTTAACAAGCTGTGTTCTCCAAAGCCCCACAGCTCAGCTGCCAGCCGCTATACATGTGCATATTGTAATAAAAAAAAAGAAAGAAACTAATAAATAAATAAAGGAATAAAAAACATGCTTCCTTCAGGGAGTTTGACATCAGACACTAGATCTACCTGCGCTCCATACTGAACAGCCTCTGCCTCCCATTGCTTTTTTGTGTCTCATCTCATCCATAATATAAGAGAGGGGAATATCACATGAGGATACAGCAGATGCTCTGATACAGGAGCGTTTTAGGTTTGGCACCACTGCGGCTAAATTAAATTCTATTCAGTCAAATAGCATGTTAGGAACAGCTAACTGTGTGACCATTGCCTGCCTGTTGAATAATAAATCCTCATTCTACAGTGAACTCTGGTCACTGTCACTCAAAGATGTAGCCTGTAGATGAAAGTTATTCAGATTCGACGCCTCTTGTGATGTACCGGTATGTCAACGCATGTTTACCATGAGGAAACGTATTCCTTCTCTGGTAATAGCTCGGAGGCAAGATGTACTGTATATAGATGTGCCGATCAACCGGCTGGTGATTGGAATAAGTCTCTGCTAACCTACAGCAGTGGTCCTCAGATTTCGGCAGGCCTGCAGGGGAAAAACGAATGAGGGGCGAAACAAAACAAAACAATTTTTTCCTCTGTCACCAGCACTCCTGCATGAAAACTAATTGTGAGCGTAGGCCTACTTTACGCATTGACTGACATCACCATTGATGAATTTGTTGTGAGAAACACATTGCTAAAAATGCTGCCTTTGGGAACTGTGTAAAGCAAACACAACTTCCGATTTTAATTTACATTTAGCAGACGGCTTCATTCAAAGCGACTTGCATTTTGTTAGCTATTAATTACTGCAGGGCCAGTCTCTCCTAGAGCAACTTAGGGTTAAGTGCCTTGTGGCAGCCAAGATTTGAGCCCACAATTTCTAGACTCCTAGCATGCTAGCCATGCCACCAGGGCACCATTTCATATTGGCGTTTGGGGTCATAATATGAGACGTAATCATAAACCCAGATCTCACTGTCTGTTACTGATGCTGCCAAACAGAGTTGACGCACCTGAGTGCCAGACAGTCTAAATTTGCTGTAAGGTGTATGTGGTCTTCTCCCATCAACTTCAATCGTGTTTGACTGTAGCTTCACAAAAATAACATGAAATAACGTTTTGGTTAGAATTGCTTTTTTTGAAAAAAAAAAAAAAAAAAAAATGCATACACTAGTAGGCTAATCCACTTTAATGTAGATCAATATTTTTAACCCACACACAATTCAATAAGGCATGTCATAGGGTCAGACTGTGATGTCTTATGTTGAAAATTAAATTCTGCTTTATAAATAGGTTCATGCATGTTGATGGAATCCTGGTGATTAGGCTATTGAGATTCATGGCACTTGAAACGTTTAATGAACAATAGCTGTTTTTCTATGTTAAAATATTTGATTAGAGAAAAGAAAATATGTGTGTGTTGTGGTTCGTGGAAACACGGTATCAGCCAACGTTGGCATCAGAAAATTGCAATCATCTTTAATAGTATAGCAAAACACACACCCACACACAAACACACACATACACACACACACACAACCATACAAGCAAAATATTGGCACACTCAACATAGTCAGTATATAGTTGCAATGCATGTTGATGAGTACATAAAATCACATGATCTGAAAAGATGAAGGCACGGGATAGTGCCTTGGCCACTTTGCTCTGATGAGCATTTTTTTTGCCAGTGCCAGCTAGATTAATGATGACAGTGATCAAGGCTAATTACCTGAAGGGTATTGCTTAAGTCTTCGCTGCATAAATCTAGGTTATTTTTTGCAATCAGTTAATAATAGGAATATGTGGTCCCCAGCAGAATTCATTTATCTAGCGAGCTAATGAACCATCAGTTTTTATTTATTTATTTATTTATTTTTAAAGTGAGGAATAACATGTGCAAATCTGGCTGGTTGGCCTGGCCTGGTGCAGTTCACATTCACCGGATATACCAGTGATGAAAGTGTTCACGGAGCCTCCTGGATAGCTAAGTTAATTGGGGTAAAGTAGGTAGAGGCCTCTCAGAAGAAAAGCTGCACCAGATACAGTACAAGTAAAAAAACTTTCGTGATTAAGCTATTGTTTGTTTTTATCTTGCTGAAAAGTGGTGTTTCTAATCCAGTAGTGGTCAAAATGGGGTATTCTGATCAATTCATGGGGTGTATTTTGTTTGGTATTTAAACTAAATCTGTGATTTGGTTCTTGTAGTGGCCTCTGGCTCTCCCGACTGTGCGCATCGCATCACTGTGGGATAGCTAAAAATGTAATTTCAAGTCCTCTGTATGTCCCGTATATGTAGAGAAATTGACTATAAACGGAGTTAATTCTCACTAGCATAAAGACAAAGCAGTATGAAAAAACAGTATGTACTACCTATATATGGTTACTATATCTATTTATCTACATGCATATGTATGAATAAAACATTGATGTACCCTGATGTCATTCCTTAGTCGTGTGTTCCCATTTTGTTTATGCAGCAAAAATGTTAAATGTACTCAGTACAAAACTTTGAGAACAATTGATCGACAGTGACACAGTCTCATGTAAATACCTTTTCGCTTTCTGCTATATGGTTATTGACCCATGATGTGTATTAAGTTTGTGGGTTAAAGCTCTGTAATGTTCTGTACAATGGGTTTGGCTATCAAACAAGCCACATTTTGGACCACGTCGTGTCTTAGAGCATTTCTGACTCTCTTTAAAAAAAAATCCAATTGAAGGAAAAAGAAAGAAAATAGATCAGTGATGTTTTTTTTTTTTTTTTTTACCAATCGAGGTGTCATCTGAACAGGCAAGAAAACCCACTGAGTCCTATTTATTTACTCTCCTGACAAAACAATATGTCTTGGGGATTTCTCCCTCCTTGCTGTGCGACCATGCATCCATGGTGGGATGATGGAATGAGTGTCTGAGCTCGTCATGTCGCCGCCTCCCCCCACGCAAGCAAACCTGCTCTCCGACAGTCACACACACACACACACACACACACACACACACACACACACGCACAAGCACACACACACAAACACATGCACACACACATGCACATACACAAAACACACATACACAAGTAAACACTGTCTCTCACACACACACACGCACACTTGCACACATATACACACCCTGACAGACCGGAGCCTCCAGTAACTGTTTGGTGGCAGCGGATGCATTACTGTTGACATTCGAAATTGCCCCAGAGGTGCTCCGGCAGCCGCATGAGTGACAGGCCAGCCTGGGCAAGACTCGGGAGGTCTGTAATCAGCAGATATCCCAGCGCTTCCTCCCTCTAGTGTGCTGGAATGGCTCTCTGGTCACGTAAAAAAGAGGGCCTTTCAAGCCATTGAGAGCACCCCAGAGTTGTTTGGATGTACTGTAGAGCGCGGTGGGGTGGGGGGAGTTCTACAGGTGGGTGGTTAGGATTGATTTGGAGGAAACATCTCCCACACGCCATGTATGCCAAGCTTTGACATTATGTAATAGTTCACCACCGGAATAGAGTGCCACTGCAGTGCCACTACGGGATAACAGCATAATCTTAATATTGCCAAATACATCGGCTTAATAACCCTGATACAAAAATTATGTATTTTCATAAAAATCTGTTACATAATTTCTTCAATTCTGTTTAAACAGATAGGGCAGGTGGGCTCACTGAAAATAAACATAGCTTTGGGATGCATAAAAATAAACACTTATGAACAGAAACAAATCTGATCTTACTTTATTTTAAGCTTTGTTTTTTAGAAGGCTTTAAAGTCTGTCAGTTTAAACATCTTAATTGTAATCCAGAGTACTTCCAACTATAGCCCTCGTGGCCAAGGTCACCAAGTTCTGTCGGTTGAAAGAAGTGTGAGAAAATAGACCAAACCGCAAATGCTGACTGAATGCTAATTTCAGTGTCAATTCCAATAGAACCCAATCAGTTGCATTATGTTTATCTTCCTGTAGTCACAAGGGAATGATCCTTGATAGTAATTTCTTGGCATTCTTTTTCCACATTTTTTTTTTTCAATTTTTTTTCTAGGTGTTTAAACTGGTGAAGTAAATTTTATAAAGAATCCTCCTTACCTTAACTAAACAAAGCCAACAGCAACTCTATTAGCAGGTTTACCATGTGGGAAAACTAAACCAGCTTTATCACCTAACCACTTTCCTGGAGGACACCCCAAACAACTTGCCAAGACAAGTTCTGTCTGAAATACCCTACCATCACTCATATAATTGTGGACTTGCCACCATTGTGGCCAGTATTGTTCTTCGCAAGTTTCTTATTCTTATTGTGGACTTGCCACCACTAGGTGGGGGGGGGGGGTTGGTTG
>JAGFZM010000041.1:918353-949690 GCA_017657215.1 Limnothrissa miodon
GGGGGGGGGGGGGGGGGGGGATGGCAAGTCCACCTTGCGGTTTCTGCCGAGAAAATGCAGTCTAGTTTGCATATGCTATTGTTCCCAAGAAAGACTGTTCTGATCTGATCAGCTTCCATCTCCATTATATGCTGTAGAGCCACACTGTGATACATAGTCTTTTGTATGTGTAAAATTGTAAGTTAATTACAGTCTTGGCTGTGTAAATGTTGCTATCATGTTTAGCACTACAGTGGATATGATTTGTGTGCATTTTCAGATCCCCCAAGAGTGATGTGTTTGGAAAGAGCTCAGTGTTACAGAACACAATTGCATATGATACTATTGTGTGTGTTTGGGAACACAATTGGCTCACTTGCCTCAAATCATCTATAGTCACACGCATCAGGTTCACAACCACAGCCTTGTCTTGAAAGCAGTCCTCGATCATGCTTGAAGGGTGGAGCTCTCCTGACAGATGGAATATTCACTCCTCTCCAACCCTCATTCCACCCTCCCCCAGCCTGACCCCCTTTCCCCACCTCTGACTCCCTCAGTGCCTGCCCCTCACAAGGACTATAAAGCATCCATGCTGATCTGATCCTCTCCGTCATCCCTTACCCCCCTAATGAACGACACTGAAGGAGCGATCCCGAACCTAACCCCCTCCCCCTTTCTTCTTCTACTTCGACTTAACAAGATCCCCACTCGCTCATCCATACCACCGACCTCACTCCCTGACCAATCTGTTATTGGTTTGGCATAGTCTCGGTGGACCACCTGCAGATTTGCGGGTCCTGCCGGATGAGATATGCCATGGGGGTTACCATTTCCATTAAGATGCCATTCACAAGGGCCTTTGTTATCATTGATCCTAATGCTTTCAGGATGCACTGGGACCTGCTGATCCATGACCATCTCATCTATCTTTCAGGATTTGAGGGAACCCACTGTGAAATTGACACCAACGAGTGTGGCTCAAGCCCCTGCCAAAACCAGGGTTATTGTGTGGATGAGATCAACAGTTACACGTAAGACAAGTGTTCTGAAAATCACTCACGCTTCGCTATGAATTCCACATGAGCAATAACATTTTACAGTGTTATAAGGTCTTTTTTTAATGACCAGTAATTTTATTAACAAATATACCAGCTGAATTAAAATAATACACACAGTATTATCACACCATCATTATTGAGATGAACATTTTGTATGTGGGGTGCCATGATCATATTAAAAAATGATGACTATGTTCCTTTTGTATCTTCTAAGACAACTTGATGATCAGCTGATGGCTCTTAATTATGACTTATAAGCACTCCCGTGCTCAAAGGCAAAAATAGATGTCCAACCAGATTAAATCTTGCTGCTGCAGGCCCCCTAGTCTTTCTTCCGCCATTGTTATCCTAATGATTTTGATAAGAACTATCTCTGTTTAGCTGATGAAGCTCAGTCGCCTGCTGTGAAGAGGAGCTTATCTCAGCTCACAATGCTGAAGAACCTGTTGTAGCTGACCATGACTTTTTTTTTGGTTTGTTTTAAGGGAGCCACTCCTCCCCCCCCCCCCCTCCTCTCTCTACTTGTGTTTTGCTTGGGTCGGTTGTGTTGTTCTGTGCACTCTACAGCCAATTTGCACTGGCACTCAGCGGCCCCACTGTGCTGGTCGTCTTGACAGTGTGACGTCTATTGGCGGCACCAATCAGTAGGCTACACACAGCTTCGCAGCCTTTCAAGTACAATCTGTTAGCTGGGACACAGATAGTTCATGAAATGTGGTTCCTAGGGGGGAACCCATCTGTAAATTCAGACCCGCCAAGTTCCTGTACATAATGGGGTGATCTGCACAGAGCATGACTAAATTTGGGGGCTCTCTTCAAAATGCAATTTAGTTCCCTGTCCTTGAGACGTGGCCCATTGACATTTAGTGGCTAAGAAAAAAATAGATTTAGAGTAAATAAAGTGATAGTGGAGGCCCACCAGGGGGTTGGCAATGGCAAAATATTGACTCAGCAGCCAACTGAAAATGAATGCCTTGGAAACTATTGGAATATGTTTTTCACAAATTCGTTTTCAGTGTGATTCACACTAAAATCGGCAAATGTGATTCAGTGTGATTAAATCGCCTGCTGTGTTTGTGAAGCCATTAAATTCAGTCCAAAGCAAAGGTTTAAAGCCATGGAAGATCTAACGGTATTTCAAAACAGCTAAAAATTTATTTTCTGTGGAATACCCCAGTGTGGGATCGTAGAGATTACCCTATTATGCTCCATATTTAAATTTATGTTCCAGGGGGTTGTAAAAATCTTTGTGATATTTCCCAGTGGAGATAACTGTATTTAATTCTTTAAAAATCAAATTGATGTTAATTAGTTTTATTTGTCTAAGAGAAAAACGTGGTAGTAAACAAACTGATTGTTTTAATCTAAAGGAAGCTGTCAATAACATTGATTTTCTTTGGGTTTCAGTTGTGACTGCAAACCAGGGTTTTCCGGCAGGCTCTGTGAGGAAGACATCAATGAGTGTGCTTCTAGTCCCTGCCAAAATGGAGGAATTTGCCAAGACCTTGTGAGCAGGTTTGTATTTGTCCGCAAAACCAAGGACCCTGTATATAGTCTCTTTCCATCTCCGATTGAATATGACATAAAAACCCAAACAGAGTTTGTGGGAGTGTTTTCTGTGTATTTCTTTTCTATTCTTTTTTTTTTGCAACTGAAGGAACAAAAACAAGTTTGCAAAAAATAAGACTCGGCAAAGGCAGCGGTGTTATTCTCCCAAGTGCTCTGGTTTATATAACAGGCCTTTCTTCATCCTTGACACATATAAGCTGCCTTACTAAAGACAGCAAGCGAATTCAGCAGAAGCACATCATGGCCTTAGATTGGGTTTAGCGCGTCACAGCCTCTCTGCTCTCTGGACCTAATGGGAGCCTCGGGGCTGCTTGGCTTCAGCGGACAGATGGGCAGAGAAAGTCCCAGGGCCAATTTAAGTCCTAAATGGTTTGTCTTCAGTTTGTCTCCTGTCATGAAGACGCTCCCATGCGACCCTCTGTGCACCAGTCTCCCCAAACCCCCACCCAGCCTTGCTTTGTATGTTCTCCCTCTCTCTCTCTCTCGCTCTCTCTCTCTCTCTGATTTGTGCAGTCCAGGGACTTTGCACTAGGTGAGGTGAGCTTCCAGGGGGGCCGCCTCCTGGTCCCTCTGAAGAAACTCCAAAGCGCTTGCTTCGGGTGTTGCATGGCAACACACAAGACTTGATCTCTATGCTAAATTAAATCTGCACTTTCGATATACAAAGAGTGTGTCATGCAGTGTCATTTATTAATAATAAAAGTAAAGATTTACTTTAGATCCAACACAGGGAAGATATGGTGTGGGAACCAAACCCATAAAATTCCTGTAATTAACTATTGCAAACTACTCAGTAAAGTATGCCTTAAGAGTCTTAGTAAATATTAAAAATAAAAAAACTAGAGCAGAAAAACAGGTTCCATAAGCCTAAAGCACCAGGGTTTATTTCACCCAAAGTATTAGAATGATGCTTCATTTTGAAAGTAGCACTGTGGTGCTCGGAACCTTTTGACTCTCAGTTTATTTGATCCTTTCCTTGTCTCTTTCTTTCTCTTCCGTTTCATTTTTCATCTTGTGTTCATCTGAATCAGCTTCCGCTGTAACTGTCCACCAGGCTACTTCGGGGCCCTGTGTAGCCTAGATGTGAACGAGTGTGAGGCGTCTCCTTGCCTGAATCATGGTGTCTGTATCAACAGGCCCGGAGGCTTCACATGCATCTGTCTCCCCGGCTTCTCAGGTACGTACGTCTCCCTACCTCACAGTGACACAGAATCAATGACACAGACTAAGCAGTCCCCTGAATACAGGCCTCCGTGGTGACTAAAACGACGTGACAGTATCTCCAAGCATGAAGCGTCTAACTTCACCAGCTAGGCTTGGCTTGCATTTGAAATAATTTTCCCAAATGTATGCAATTTTGCGTTACTCCGGGATGTATTTTTTTTTCGACACAGAAAATTTCTTCCATATATAGAGATTAAGATACTTATATATTATACCTTCACTTAGATATTTCCACTGACTGATGCTCAGCTTTTTATAGCCAGAAGCCATCTTATCTTGATTCCTGTCAGACTGTGTGAAGATTAATTTCAATTGTCTTCCACACTGTATCATCAATTTATCCTATTCCAGGGGAAGAGGGAGGGAAATCTCTGCGGTATTGTGACTCTGGAGAGTGAAAAAACCTGACACACACATGCCCCAATTCCCAGAGAAGAAGCTTTTATTATTAGGACCCCGCTCGGCATAGTACAAGTCATTACTTTTTTCCCCTTACTCTCAACTCATCTGAGGCAGAGGGGGCTCTCCCCTGAGAAAAGAGCCAGAGGATAGATTTTTGGATTGGTTCAAGCGACTTGAGCTCATAGGAAATATTTGTCCTAATAAGACATGTTACGGCATTGCAACTTTTCAAGAAGAGAAACAAAGAGAACATGGCGAGAGGAGGGTGGAGGGAGGAGAGGAAAAGTGACAGAAGGCTCTGCGCTTCTGCCTCATGTTGCTTTTAGCTGTTTGTTGTGTGTGCTTTTACAGTCTGTCTAAGTAGCACAGAGTAAAACCACCTCCATCAAGCCCGTAGTCCAAATGCTATAAAATCATGATCTGTGTGATAACTGATGGGAGTGCAGTCCATGTAGCCTTCCGCCTTGATTTCTGCAGCTGGTTTCCTGCTTGAGACATTTATGAGTCCTTTATGAACTCAGCAGCATTCAGTCACAGCTTTGCTAAGAGATTCAATTGTCGCTAGGCCATATTTGTCAAATTGAGGCTCAAAGAGGAGTGGGCCATGTCGTGTTCCTAGAGGGCTGGATCTGTTTGTGAGTCGACTGCATAGTCTCTCTGTCAACAGCAAATCATGCCCTCAGAAACCAGGTGAAAGGGACTGTCTGTCCAATCAATATCTTCAATCAGTCAATTAAATGCTGAGTGGTAATGAGAGTCCGTCCTCCAGGACTAAGACACGTTTGGTTTGCATTATAGAGCTCAGCGCTGAGGCAGCGGTGGAATTCTAATTTATTTAAGACAGTTGAACAGCTAATTTATTATACATCAGTAAGAGCTCAGATTTATTTATCTTCAGCTTTTTCTTCGACTTCCTTGCCGCAGTGCCAAGGCATTCTACCCAATGCAGCCATGGAATTGTTTTAATTGGATTCACATTTACTTTTCTACACAGATCTAGGTAGGGACTGGACCATACAGGATATGGAGTAATTATCATATCAAATGCTGCATCCGTGTTAATTGCACAAATTGTTCCTGGGAGCTCAGTCTTCGCTGCATGGGTTTATGCAACATTTCTTTTCCACCGCCTCTCAAAAGATAGAAATCTCATATTAGCTTTCACTTTCCAGCTGCGAGGAATAATTGTGGAAAAAAGTGGAAGGTTATTTAATTTCTGGTATTTTCTTGAATTCCGCAAGATCCCTTAAGAAGGCTAACATTGGGATTAAACATAACCGGGTTTTAATCTGTTTTCTGCATTACTCCTCATTTTTTACAAAGCCAAATGTCAAGATGCATTATTTATCACTCCAGTTAAGGAAGTGCGGATTTAGGAGGTTTTCTATAATCTTATTAGGAATTATGATCTATAGTTTGACTAAGGTCTGTCCTCTAAGTATGGGCTTAGGTTGAAATGGAAAACTAGATTTTCCTGAGGTAGAGTTCTTTCTACCAGGGTGAACATTTTTTGACAGTTTCTGTCAGACTACCACCATTAGTTCTGTGAGCTATGGTGTTTTGGTTAATCATGCCAACCCAAAGGTAAGAAAGTAATTTGGAAAAAAAAAAAAATCAGCCAACCATATAAATTGCAGACAGAGAAATTATTTACATATAGAATGCATAAGAATGAAATAAATCATTACACTGGGCATCTTTATTTACCTTATTTATGCATTTATTTACATATCCATTTACAAGTGCTTGGAAAGATGTAAATGATTAATTCACCCACTTGGCTCAGCCTAGCAGACAACCTCCTTTGGCTTTGATTACGATAAAATGTCAACCAGCGTTCATGTCTCTGCGGGACATTTGGATAATCAGTAAATCAGTTAGCAGACCTAAAAAGTTCCCCCGCTATTATTTCTGAATATCCAAACTGACCCTAATTATGTAGAGCATTTCAGGTCGCATGTAATAAAGAAGGAATAATGGCAACAGAAAATAACATTCTCATTATTATTAAGAATTATATTCTAATTGGCATATTATGCAGGTGGACCCTCTGCACTCTGTCGTCTTAGATGAATATGATTCGGAATCCATTGCTTCTGAGTATCAGCAATTCCGTAACACTGCCTGTTCCAGTATCATGGTTACAGGGATAGCAAGCAGTATATGTAAAACTTCATAATAATAATAATAATAGCAAAACTTTGTCAGTATTTACTCAACATACAAAAGATGGAGTGGCCTTGTTTAAGGCCTCGCATTTACAGTAATATTTTAAACTTGGACACATGCAACTCTTCTCCACCCTTTTGTATTGATAGCCAAATCAGTGTTAGTGGGGCCTGGAGTAAGTATCCAGCTTTAAAGGATTCAACCATTTTGAATAAATAATTCTGAACGATTTGCTTTTTTTTTCTGTACCAGCAGGGGGTAACTCTTCCCTTGCCATTTTAATGGCTAACTATTTCACAAAGGTACATCCCCAAATGTGTTTTGTCATGCTCATGGCTCTGTTTGGATACAGTAATTCGCTTGAAAGAGATGATGCCATGTGTATTGACTATGAGAAAAAGGGATCTTTTCATATTCATATGTCTGCTTATTAATGACTGTCTTCAAAAGCAGCCACTGTTGTCCCCACATCAAAGGCAAGAAACAGAGATCAAAAGTATTTGTGCCAATATGTTTAGGCTGTGTCAGCACGGTTGCCATTTCCGCTGGCTCTTATCATTGCACCCTTTATGATTGCCACCTCTAAGCCAGCACTGCAGTGTTGTGTTTCCTTGCACTACCCATTGACAGTGCAGTAACAGTCATTTGTACTTCACATTGGAAATGTTATTAATGCACATACGGTATATCAAGCTGGGGTGGACACTGGCTTATGTTAGTTGAATCAGTAAGGAAAAGGACAAATATAAAACAAATTGCAATAGTATGGTTTATAGTTTTCACTGGTTGTAATGCCTTACTGATGTGAAAAAGCTAACATCAGCAATTTAGTGCGTTTTTACAAGGTCAAAGTGGCACATTGGCACTTTAAGGTATTGCAGTCTAGGTAAGAAGGTGCTGATATAGGAGTCTCTGTGGACACAAATGCCTATTTTGGGGAGTATATAACAAAGAAAAACACTATTTCAAGGAATAATCTTCTTCACAACAATTGGACAAGTATTTTTTTTACTCTCCTGTTGATGTTCTGAATAACGTTTTTGAGTTTGATTGATTTGCGCCACTTTCGTTATTTTTGTTTTGTTTGTGTAGGTACATGAAAGGAGAGACAAACAGATGGTGCCGACTTGTCGGCCATAGTTGGAAATAGCACACTGGGTCACCATTTCTAGGTTGCACCGCTAAATAGGTTTCATAAAAAAATAATTAACGACAGATAAATAAATAACTAAATCGTTGTGAAATCAGGTACCCCCTTCATTCTGACCTACAATGCTCTATAATTGTACTCTATAATAATAACAATAATAACATCTTTTATTTTGTGCAAGTGTAAATATAGACTAGTGTGGAGAACTAGACCATAACCATTACCTTCTTGTCCTCCTATGGCCTTTTATCTATATGCAAATGATAAGTCTTTAGTTTCTATTCCCAAGGACAACCCAACGGGAGACTGGAAACCCTCATTTCCTTGTGGATGAGCGTATTGAAGGATAGGCTTGGCTATCTCATTGTGATGCTTGGCAGAATGTTGCAAGGTTTTTCTGTGACAGGAAGCAAACATCTGTCAGCCCACAACACAATAAAGTACCACTAGAAATGGGAAGTGCAAATTGTGGAAGAATCAAAGACGCCTCTCTCCCTTTGAGTTGCAAATGGTTGGCATCTGTTTGACTGTGTGGACTAGCTGAAGAAGCTGGAGTGCAGATTACAGATATGGTGTTTTTGTGCAGTTATACCCAAGGAAACAGTACCTAGTATACATGAAATACCACACACTCTTTTTCATGTGTATGATGCTAGAGTGTTCTATTGATGGTATATGATTACCAATTTGAATATTTCTCCATGCACACCTTGTGGTTTCCGCCGAGAAAATGCAGTCTAGTTGAAATCTATTGTTTGATTAGGCTACATACTTTTATTTCATTTATTCATATCATTTGTTTGTGTGTTGCCATTATAGTTAACATATACAAATGAACTACATTTTTTGTTTTCTTTATTCATCGCTTCCCCTGTCACCTGAAGGAACATGGTGCGAATTAAACATCAATGAATGTGACTCAGACCCTTGCCAGAACAACGGAAGATGTGTGGATGGCCCCAGTGGCTACCAGTGTTTCTGCCCAAAGGGGTTCACTGGCACCGACTGTGAAACCAACATTGATGAGTGCTCGCCAAATCCTTGTCATCATGGCTGGTAACTGACACATCACCTTGACTAGCTTTGCCTCTGTTTTACTTTCATTATTGTAGTTTTTTTTAAAGATATGCAGTTCTAGTATATAACTGACATCGACATGATAAATTGCCTCTCGGTCATTTTAATGTGCATTTTAACTGTGTCTGCTACAGGTGTGTTGATGGCACAGGAGCCTTTCATTGCCAGTGTGAGCTGGGTTGGACAGGCTACACGTGTGAAACCAACATTGACGTAAGTGAAATATTAACTGCTCTGTATTGCATTCATGAAAAGTGGATATGTCCACCAGTGGCGGACTGAGATAAAAAAACGGCCCTGGCATTTGCACCCACAAGTGGCCCACCTCGCAGATGTAACGTTAGACAGAACGCACAAAAAGAGCAGCATTTTTGATAGCCCCAATGATGGTCCAGATAAACTCCCATACTTTAAACAACTGCACAAAAACATTGTCATCAATGGACAAATAAACCATGACGAATAAATTGTTAGAGCCAGCCGCTCCATATTAACGTTAAAAACACTTGTCTTACCGTCATGCAGTTAATAAAAAAAAGGAGCTCTTCTCTGCAACCCGGTCGTCGGTCGCTGCTAGTGTTAATGTTATAGCGCTAGCTGAAGTTGGAGTGGATTGAAAAAATGAATCCAGTTTTGTGCATTTGTCGCCCTCAGACAGCAGTGTTGTCTTGATCTTGTCTTTCTTTTCCTCTGCTTCCCCCTTCTGACGCTTAGTGACTCTATTCATGTTTCTAATACCAGTTAAACGTATAATCACACAGCTGAACGACTTAACCACCACTAACGGTAGTCCAACTTCCATCACACAAACATGCAGACGCGGTTCACGCCTTTCTGCCTTGAAATTCCCAGAAGGCATTGCATCATTTTAATTTTCTCAAACAATCAAAAACAAAATACCGGTAGATTTGTTTTATTTCAAGTCATGAACCTTTTTTTCAAAATCCGAACAAGAAACTCCCTACAAAAAAAGTAGTGTCGTAAGAGATTTTTACCAATCACTGATGAAATGAAGAGTCACAAGAGATTCGGTAGATGAAAGGCTTTTAGCGAGGAACAAACTAACGAGATCCCGGAGACAGAGTCTGCCGGACAACTGTGGCACAAAGCTTTTTATACAGAGATAAGAAATGTGTAAATAGCCATCCCTTAAAAAGCATGTTGATTCCCAACCGATCACTAAAACAATAAATTCTTCTGCCTGTCGATACACCAGCAGCTGTCGCCTAGTTTATCGCACCTAGACCAAATATGCGACAAATGGCGCCGCTCTCCCCCCCTTCATCCCCGGGGCACCTCCGTGCCTAGAAAGGCCCTAAGAACGAACTGGAGATGTTTATTGCACCCAACTAATGATTTGCGACAGCAGCTGACCTCGGCCGAGAGAAGAATTCTCAACAGGGAATCACACTAAAATCATCGGTTACAACACTTTCTGTCACATCATTCTTCTTTGTTCATTAAACTGTTTCATTTCACTCTTAAATTTCCTAATCACATGAAACAAGATTCATCAAAACACTTTTTAAAGAAATACATTCAACACTTAATTAAAACAATTTAAAATTCCCCCACAGTAGGCTGATGTAAAACTTGGAATAGCCTACAGCATGACTGTAATGTATACAGGTGTATGTCGTATAAATACATATCAAGTTCCCACATCTGCTAAGTTAGTAAGCAGAAATGGAAAATAAGTAAACCCATTACTAAACGATTCATTCGCAACTTATATTCGAATGTATTTATTCGTGAGTGGGCCGCGTCAGTACCTGAATGGGCTGCTGTGATTAAAGTAGCGTGCTTGGCCGGCCCACGAAACTGCGCGGCCCTTCTGGCATTTGGGCATTTGCCAGAATGCCAGACCGTCCAGTCCGCGCATGATGTCCACCGAAATCTTAAATCCACCCAGCACATTCTGTTTTCAGCATCAACTGGAGGAGTGGTTTGAAAAACATTCTGGAAGAACATACTGAGAGATACATACTCATAGAACTTTTTGAAAGAAGAGAATTGTTTTATTTGTTTGTGTCGAACACATTTGATGTAGAGTTTACATGAAGTGTAGTGTCATCAAGCTGGTTTTTTTTTTAACATTGGCTTGTACAAGAACATGGCATAAAGGGTAGTGAGAACAATAAACACACGGTGAGTATTGTTTACAGATAAGTAGGGACAGTTGAAAAGAAAATGAATTCTTATTTACATCAGTTTCATCAACCTTGTTAAAAAACAAAGAAGGCAATTACTCAGATGCATTTACATAAACAGAGCATTCAATATACCTCAGCTTGTTTTGGATCAAACTCAATTGTACATTAGGCCTGTCTTGAACTCAACCTTAAAACTGTTATTGGCAATTTAGCAACAGGCAAATGGGCCCTTAGGGAGATGAGAAAGTTAGATAACTGCATGAATGTTTATTGTATTATTACAAAAATATAAAATTTCCTAAATGCATAACAGGAAAATGAGATTAATAATTAATTTAAACAAACATATGACTTTGAACTGTGATGTATGTGTGAAAAGTCACAGAATTCTGCCTTTTACAGCCTGTCATATGTAAATGGCTTCTAAAACTGGAATTGCCTGTGTCCCCATTTATGATTGCTTATCTCATATAGGATTGTTATGACAAGTTCATCAGCTGCCTCTGTGGCCAGTGGGGCGACTTCAGGGTGGTGTGGTGGTCACTGGAATAAATCCCAGCTGCTTCTCTCTGGGCAGTCTGTGCCTGGTCCATCTCTTAAAATTACTGATCATTGTGATTAACCAGTGCTCAGCATGTCACCAACATTAATCAAATCAAAAGAAAAAAAGATTATTTGGAGCTCACAAAATATTTCACTATTTCCCCAATGCATAGTTTGTGTAAGTGTGTAACAATATTAGACAACCCATTATTAGTATAGATACATTATATTTTTGTCAGTATACCCTTTTCTGTGCACTGTTTTCTAGACAGAAGAATGCCCTCATGCTCGGTGAGAAGCACTTTTTTAAAACCAGTGTTTTAAGGATAGAAACAACAGATACCGATTGCTAGCCATTTTGAAGCAGACAGAGGCAATTCTACATTTACCAAAAAGCTGAGACAGGTGAAATCGTCAAAATTTCGGTGTATTTTAGACAAACCTTTTAAAGGGGCTCAAAGTGTTACAAACCAAACTATACCTTTAACAATTTGGAATTTGGAAAATATGTGATTTGGTTGTCACATTTGGAACAACTTAATTTAATTATAAAATTTAAAATGTGTCAAATTGGTTATAAATTGGTAAAATGTCTTATTTTAGCATAGTTGGACAGTATAATGTCAACAATAAATCTACCAAGTTGATATTCATACATATTCCTACCAAGTTGATATTCACACCATTTAAAAATGATTTTACAAATTAAAGTGTATTTATTGTTACTATAAAGCACAAACAAATAAAACCAACTAGTTTTCCTAACAGACAAAACTAACAAGTTGTCCAATGTAATTTACAGCAGATGGGACGACTTAATGTGTCCCAAATCCACATTTCATGTTACATCCCCATTTACCAGTATTTTAGTCACATAGGCGTAGACTGCACACCAGCAGGTTACAATTTTGATTTTAACCGAGCAAATTTAGATATTCAGCAAACAAAAAGGCATAGACCAACAAACTGTAATGTCTTGTCTTGTCCTTGACATTTGTTCCTTTGTAGCTCCGCCCCTCACCTCTATGTAGTCTTTATTAGTTCATTATTAATCTTGTTAGGCCCTGTCCTGTTTCACCTCTTGTCCAGTCTTGTATATTTAAACACTCATCTTTCCTCAGTCTACTGTCATTCATGTGTTGTAGTCCCAGTGTTAATGAGTAATCAATTCTCCTCCTCTTCTCTCCTCAAATCACATCCGAAAAAATTTTCCAGTTGATACATTTTTATAATGTGAATGAATATATGACATTTTAGCATTTGCTTCATTCAGATGTGGAGGTAGCAGTAATAAATGGTAGTATAAATAATACTGGTTGTTATGTGCACATTCATGATTTGGAATTACTAATAACTCTCCAGTACTCTCTGAAATGACTCACTTGAGTCACATAAAACATTGTGCAAATGAAAAGTTCAAATGAATGCCTGATCAAATAGAAAGCCAGTGATTCTAAAACCAGATTGATTTATTACCTTTGTGATGTGGTCTCATCTGACTCTGGCCATCTCCAAAGGATGCTCTAAAGCACTGAAATGAGTCAGGCAGGTGTGCATGTTTTGGCAGGTGTGAATCAGAAAAAAAATGGTGCTTCATTTGCTTTGGTATCAGATGATGCCACAGATTTAGGCTGGGTTACACCAACATAACTTAAATTAATCATAGTTTAAGACTAAACTATGGTTGATAAAATTATTTTTTAATGAACCCTACGCTTGTTAAACCAGTTTAAGCATTGTTTGAAATAGAATGGGATCTTTGCACATAAAAATGTAAAAGGAGCTCACAAAAGGTTATATTGGCTGCATAACAATCTCTGTATAGGAGTTTGGTGCATTGTTTTAGGACTCGAGAACTGAATGTTGATTATATACTATGAATCTGTTTTGTTGTAAAAACGGTTGCCATAAATTTGCATAGGGCTCAACCTTAAACAGTCCTGTGTGGAACAAGTGTTACTAAATCCACAACGCTAATGCTGTCAGCAGTGTTGGGAAAGTTACTTTGGAAATGCAAAGCAAAGCTAAAATATGACACAGGACGTTTGAAATTGGGGAGTTCGAGGTGCCATGGCTCAGCGGGCTAAGGCGTTGTGCCATGACTCCGGCAACCCAGGTTCGAATCCGACCTGTGGTCCTTTGCCGATCCTGCCCCATCTCTCTCTCCCGTTCATTTCCTGTCTGTCTCTCCACTATCACTATCCAAATAAAAAATCCCAAAAAATATATAAAGAAATGGGGGAGTTTATAGTTTTTTGTTGAACGTAAAGGCAAATCATTCAGCCTTACATGGTGGGTGGGTTTGGGTGAGAGAAAGGGGGGTGATATTAATGTGTGCCCATGTATGATGTGGCCCTTGCGGTAACACAGTAAAAATGTGGCTCTTGGGTCTCTGACTGGTTGACCACCCCTGGGCAAGGCCAACACTGAGCTTCTATCTGACATTGCAGTCATCATCACAAGTGCAGACATGCAGTTCAAACATGACAACAAATGTTTCACTGTGGAAGATATGTAACTTGAAATGTAATCCTGCACATTTCCTTAATGTAACTGTAATTCAATTACACAGTTTTTCAATGTAACTGTAACTTATTACTGTTACTTTTATTTTGTAATTAAATTACGTAATTTTGTTACATGTAACTAGTTACTCCCCAACACTGGCTGTCAGTAATACTAAAACCTCCAATTTTAATCTCATGGGTGGTTTATGTTAAACAGGTGATCAAGGTTTATCCTGGGTTTACAAGAACGGATCAATAGGCTTACATTTAATCTAAGTTAAAGTGGCATATTACACCTGAGTTTAAGAATACTTTAGCTTTAAAGAGAATAATGTAAATAAAATGTAATGTTAACAAAGTTTGTTGCAATAGAATTATATATAATAGTAATTAATTGAGAGTGTTAGAATTTTAACCTGTTTGGAAATAGTTATTAAGCACATTTTTAAAACATTTATCTGTGGGAATATTTTTAGATTAATTAATTTTAGTCATAAGTCATTTTAGTTGGTTTAAATCTAATTTGGTTTTGACGTTAAGCATCAGATGCCCTAATCCTCATCTTGAATCTCACTTTAACCTCTCTTTTTCTCTTTCAGGAATGCAAGTCCAGGCCTTGTCTGAATGGAGGATCCTGTGTGGACCTCACTGATAAATATGCCTGCTTTTGCCTAGAGGGATATGCAGGAAAGAACTGTGAAGTGGATGTCAACAAATGCCTGCAAAACATGTCACTTTGTTTCAATGGAGGGTCATGTTTGGATGGACCCGGCTCTAATTTCACCTGCAGGTTAGTTGTGGTCATTTTGCGCTTCAATAGATAGACACTCAAAAGTAACTTTATTTGTTACGGTTTGTTCTGTTGTACAATTCAAACATACTGTACTGTACTGTTTCAAAGATGCAGATGATTTTTGCTGAATGTGTTATGAACCAAATTGAGGAAAAATGATTAAAATATTTACCTACAAAAGATAACCCAGATACAGGGTTGTACAGGAGTTGTGAACAGTAAACAAAGGACTACGGTAAAGTCCTTTACACAAACACTGCACCAGTTATTGGTCTTTTCCTTACAGCCAGTATTTCATTGGTGTCACAGGATTGATTGATATATTACAGCTAATGGACAGGGTATACAGTTAAACCAGACAGTTAAAGCTTGATTTTTTACAAGGGGTATATTTAGAAAGGTTGATTCCTTCGTTTTAGCTTTCTCATTAATGAAACGCCTGAAATCGAGCATGTGCACACAGCTTTTTTTTATGTGGCATGAAAGTCAATATGGGCCACACAGGCAAGACGAGTGAATTAAACCAGTTTTCTTTAGACTCCTTTTCCACGTGAAGAAGTTCTTAGATTGAAAAGACTGGCCCTCGTAATACTGAAATGACCCCACAACAAAGGCAAGCCTTGTACTAGTGCATTTAACCATGAAGTCAGGTCAAGTACTAGAAAGGAATCCAACAACTTTTCTCATCAGCCCTTATATTCCTATACCACACACTGAGCCATCCCAAGTAAAGCACCAAAGTAAGTATAGTCCAGACTAACACAGAGACTAATTAGACCCATTTGCCACCGTGCTTTTCCTCCCTGTGCTACGTGACATATTAGAGCATAAATACCAGCGACAAATGTCAAGTTATGAATTTACTCCTTGTGGTAAGGCCACCAGGTCACCACATTAATCAAGATGGTGTGTACTTCTACATCATAACATAGATGGACTATCCTGCTAGTGTGTTACTACAGTGGGCAGAGAGTGAAAGGAACAGAAAGAAAGAGAGGTCTTGTCTTTCACAGACCTTGTGATGGTCTCTATCTCATAAAGTAACTGATGAAATCTCTGGTCATTCCAGCTGAAACAAGTACGAGCATTTGGACTTCAAGTCTTGTTGTGGTAACGATATCTATCGTGTGTCTGTATGAGCTCTGCATGTCTTTGTTTTCAATCTTCCAAACATTTGGCAGTTTAAAAAAAGATAAGACCTGAAGTTGCCAGGTATTCAGGCTTCTACATTCAGGCTTTTTTTTTTGTTTATTTTTATCTGGCAACCAAGCACAATGCAGCAAAGAATGAATTGGGCGATGTGAAACCTAGTAATGTGCTCAATGGAAAGCTTTTTTTATTGGATTTATTTTCTCAAATGGAAAACAAATGTTCTCGTTGCACCCTATCAGAAAATACTCCTTGGCCTACCAGCGTCTCATTTAGTAATGGATACAAGCACATGTTCTTGGATGAAGAGACAGGTGGAAATGTGGTTCAATCAATTTTATATTAAGCTCCATATTTTGCATAACAGTGCTGGATTGCCCCAGATTGGATGATGATTCGTGGATTTGATAGCCACTCAACTGCCTCGAGGGAACAGCACTGGCCCTCTTTAAATTGCATTTCAATTATCTAACCGGATAGCAGCTCTCAATGTCGTCATTTCAGGTTTAATTTTGTCAAGGAATCTTGAAAGTAGCAAACAAATTAGTTGCAATTATCAGAGAAAGGGCCCTACATTACACATCACGTTTGCAGTGATGTCAGAGTATTGTGTGTGAGTACAGTCTATGAGTCTGCTTAAGTGAGTGAATGCTTTGCTGCACTGAAATGGGAAAACCTTGCTTGAATGGAGTGCTTTCTATCTTAATTGTAGATGGCATGTATTTTTAAAGAGAATTATTATGATCACAGAGTAATAGAACAAAACACCTTAATTGTACCCAGTATACATAAATAATTATAAACACATTCATGTGGATTCATATGGATGTAATGCATCCGTAATACAGCCTTAGAGGACTGTATACTAATGACAGTTATTTCTTGCTGTGGAGTTGTAATGGCTGAATAAGGTTACATTATAAGGCTTTAAAAATGTCATGGGAATGTATAATGAAAAGTTTTTTAAAAGGCTTTATTAATGCATTGGAAATGCACAAATGCATTTTGGATTTGATTATAATGATTTATGAATACTGGGTTCAAAGAAAGTGTCACCATAAACAATTCATAGATACACAGATGGGTCATTACGTGAGAACATATGTGATAAAGTATACAGATGATCTTGCTGTTGAGTCTCTGTGGAGACACGTGTGTGATTTCAAAACAATGGAGATGATTATTGATTTTAGTAAGAAAATCCCTGTACTCCACCATGTTATTATTAATGGTCAGACTCTTAAAGTTGTTTAAGAGTAAAAGTGCCCTGGGGCAACACTGACAGCAGTCAAACTCTTGACCTGCACACCAAGGTTTTCAGTGGAAAATCCCATCACTGCATGCATTTCATCAGACACTGAGGAGAAAGTTTTGATATTGGCCCCACTTTTATGAGAATGTTTTATGAAATTTGTTTTTAACCCATTTCTTTATTCCGTGATACAGGTCTCTCTTGGCAAGAAACAAAAACAGGTCGAAGGGTATTGTTAGATTGAGGCGTTAAGGTTACAGAAACTAAACGCAATGACCTCTCCAGATTATACAATATCAAGGTCCAAATCTACTTTTTTACATATCACTGTGGAAATCCCTCCTCCATATTGCCAGAGTTGAGGTTTATGCTAGCGTTATTATATGATATTGTATTATAAAACTATCTTCCAGGTGTCCACCAGGCTTTGTTGGTGATTTCTGTGAGGTTGACTTCAATGAATGCTGCTCAGAGCCATGCCAGAATGGGGCCGTCTGCCAGGACGTTACCAACGGATACTACTGTCACTGCAGACCAGGTAAAGCTGAATGTCTGCTGTACTTCAGAGCATGGGGATAGAGATTCTTTCTGAGTCTGCCTCAGGTCAGGTTGACGATAAACTTTTAGCTTGTAGTTTGTTCCTGCAGTGTGCTTTATTCTGTTTTTGTTTATGGATCCAAGAAAGCAGAAAACAAAACTCAATAATAAAAAAAAAACTAAAGCACCTAATCACTTTATTATTAGAAATGGAAAACTTGACCTCCATAGCCATGAAGTGCTTTCATATGTCTTTTTATGTTACAAAGGCAAATTATGTCAAATTAGCCAAGCGTGCTGTTGTGTATTAGCTGTTTATCAGGCTAGGATCCACAAAAGGGCATAATTTAGTGTGATTGTTCAGGAACAGTTGGGTGCCATGTCTGTTTACTTGAAAATATTTTGATTTCCTTTAATGTTTACATTTCTTTCAAGCGACTCTAAATACTCCGTATAGAGGGAGCAGTCGATACTGACTGGAGACAGCTGTGGCCTACTGAGTAGGGCTTTGGAGTTTGCCGGTCTGATCCCTGACCAGTAGACAGTGGCCTTGAGCAGGGCGACGTAACCCCTCACTGCTCCCTGTATGCCAATGCGGCTAGTTACTATACACTTCAGCACACCGTGTGGTCAAAATGTGCTGTGTGAATTTCACAAATCCACGATTGGGATAAATGCAGAAAACTATTTTTTACTGTCAAACATGTACCTACTGTAATCTTATTAGATGGTCAGGGGGCTTGATGATTTTGTTCATACAGGCAGTTTGAACACTAAACACAAATTTTTACAACATTCGGGGGGAACTTTGATTCACCTGTCAAAAATGACTGGACTAAATGAAAACTAGTAGATGTGACCACAGTAATGACCCAAGGCACATAGTCTTGCCTATAGATGGACAGTATAAATGTCCATCTATAGGCAAGTGATTAGTAATTAGTCACCCACTGATGAGTTGATTAGTGATTAGTTACCCAGTCTAAATGAATTACAAGACAATGTGTTATGGGGTGGAAAAATATTTGAATGTTTGAAGATATCAAAATGCCACACAGTAAGACAAATTATATTGTGGTAGTTTACACTACTGTACTCTATACAGACCTATATTAGGTAATGTTGAATTTTAAAATGATCAGGTCTTGGGCTGTGAGCTACTATGTCCTTGAATTGAATTGCCATTATATGATTAGTATCATTATTTGTGCTAACTTGTGTGTTTACATCTTAATGTTTAAATCTGCTGTATTCAAATCTTTGTAGTAGAAAATCAAAACTACAGTACAAAATGTTCAGTGGGATAATAATGAAATTCTGTCTGTGAAGTGAGTAGATCAATGTGGTGTTGCACAGCTTGCAGTGTTTGATGTACTGCAGAAAAGAGCATGTCTTTTGGGAAACATGAAGAACATCATGTCTAGCACACTTTTTAGCAAATCAAAACTTTATTGCAGTTTCGCTGGACACAATTTTGGAGACGCATCAGTAATTGTGTTTTTTATATATATATATATATATATATACTTTTTTGGTCACTTTTTACTTCTGTATTCTTCTGCTTTTTTGTTTTTTTTTGTCTTCTTTTGTTCTTCTGTTTTTTCTTATTCTTTCTCTGTCTTGTTTATTTTCTGCGTCTTTCTCTCTGTTTCCTGCTCCCTTGTGCTCCTACGTTTTGCTTGTCAGTGTTCTTGTGCATGCTGATGGAGGGCCAAAGGAAATCACTGTGCCAGAGTGCGATTGATATTCACTTCAGAGCTATGGAGCGGGAGAGGGGGCATCGGGGGTGGGTTGTGTGGAGGGTGTGTGTGTGTGTGTGTGTGTGTGTGACTGGAGGTGGAGGGAGGCCGATGCAATGCGATGCGCTAGGGCGGGCTCACCATGGCACTCTGTGGGCTTTTGTTCCTGGCAGGTTGGACAGGCCTTCACTGCGAGGATGACATTAATGAGTGCCTGCCGCAGCCATGCAACCAAGGGATGTGCATCCAGAACGATCCAGGCCATGGCTACACCTGTTTCTGTCGTCCTGGATTTGTGGTGAGCCTCCTATCCTTTTACCTCCTCACGCTCTTCTTTTCTTTTTCTTCTCCTTTTTCTTATTCTCCTCTTCATCTTTAGCTCTCTCACTCTCTCCGTCCCCTTCTCTTGACAAGACATAAGGGAAACTATATTGTTTGTCTTTCTTGTGTCAAGTGTTTGTCTTTCCTTCTTCCAGAGCCCCCAGCCCTCCCCCCGATTCACTCCCCATATACACACCCCTCAACCCCTATTTCTCCTCACAGCAGTGTGGCCTTTCATTTACCCTTGACTGTCTCATCGGAGAGCTTGTTGGGGTCTGTTGGACCATCCCCACCCCCCTTCCCCCCACTTCGCTATAGCTGCACCAAGAGGCCTTCAGCTATAATTGCTCCTGCAGCTCATTGTATAGCTAATTTGCACTCTTATTTAGGTGGATTTCAGGCAGACGCCGCTCAAGGAATCCTAATGTTGCTCCTGCATTAAAGTGCCTGCATTGTTGTAGGTGGGCAAGTTGACCAGCCTGCATAATTTGTTGCAGCATATTGCATCAAAGACATTTTAATATTGAACTTATTGAAGGTCCTTCAAGTCATGTATGGCCTCTGTGGCAATTATTACTGTGATCATCAGACAGGAAGATAGAGAGAGAATAAAAAACAACAGACACACACAAATATATACACACACACACACACACACACACCCTCGGGACTCACAATGCTCACGTGCAATCATCAGCAGGCATTGCATCAGGAGCGGCAATCAAACAACAGTATCGCATGAGCACCATTTGGTATGTCACCTGAGTCCCCAGGGGCCGGTTGTGTCATAATAATGAAACAATCCGAGAAAAAAAAAGAGAGTAGTGTTTTGCATACAGTAATGTTTGCATTAGATGTCTCATCGGGATCAAAGTGAGGGCCGGTCGCCAGTACCCATCGGCGTGACGCCTTCGCTCTTCTTCCCTCTTCCCAGGGGGACCACTGTGAGCATAATTATGATGATTGTCTGTTACGCCCGTGCCCCTCCGGCTATGCCTGCGTGGACGGCATCAACAGAGTCAGCTGCGTGCCCGCTGAGCCTGGCGTCTTCTCTGTGCCAGTGTCAGTGGCGACGGCGACACCCCCGTGGGGGCCCGGATACGCCGCCCTCCCCCCACCACTGCCCGTCACCACCCTGCCAGTTCCTGTGCTACAGAACATAGAACCAGCAGGTAGGCCCGGGTGTTCACTTAATCATGGCTTCTACAGTACAGCTGCTATATACAGTAGAACATATATGCAATATTAACTACAGTTCAGCTACAGTTCATTTAGAAAATGAACCCTTGACTCTGAATATATTTCTTCAATGAAGCTATTTTCAAAGAGAGTTTGAAAACATCTGTTGTCTTTTAATAGCAATGCAAACTATTCTGCCTTTTTGCTTGTTGGTAATTAGATATGTGGATAGATGATCTTACATGCACGTAAACAGTACCTTACATTGTTGGCTGCAGATGCAAGTTAAGGTGTTCATGTCCAGGTTTTGAGAAGTGCACAGGCTTCTAAATAATTTCAGTACACTGCGAAACAGATACCAAGTATGAACTGGGTCCACAGAGTTTAATTGGTTGAATTTAACGTAACTTACTCCAGTTGTCCTCCAAGGCCAGCAGTTGATTGTGTAATTTTACAACTAAAAGCCATTCAGTCTTTGTAGTTTTCAGTGTGTGTGTGTGTGTGTGTGTGAAGGTGAGGTGAACTTCATTCAATTTCCTTTTAAGTATTAAGATTTTGTTAGATTTGATTGCTTTTTGATGGTATTAAACTTGCAGCCAGTGTGTGCTGTGCATTTGGGGTCCAGCTAAAGTACTCCTAATATTCCCTCGGGCATAGGTGTGTTTTGAAGCTCACTGAAGCATTGTGGAACAGAGAGCCTGATATAATAGCCAATAAAAGTCTGTCAACCAGTACCGCTTCTATTTGGTCTGCTCCCACAGGCAAACTGGATGACCGTAAAAACTCCATTGTATAAAGATTTACTTTTCTTACTGCACATATTTTCAGCGAGTCTGTTGCCTTCAACACTTACAAGCAGTTTAAGCAAAATAGTATCATTTAAGTCATTGTTCAATGGTGTTGTGCATTTACACAAATCTCAATCATGATAACATGATTCATAGTATGATTATGTCATTTCAAATCATAAAATAGTTGTATAGAAACTTGGAATTAGCTGTCAAAAAATGTGAAAGGTATATTTTAGCCTGCCAAAATATAGAGCCATATTAATGAAGAATTTTACAAAATTTGGCTTTTTTTCTTCTAACACCTATACTCAAAACTTTTGAGACCTACTTTTTGTTAGGAAATAAGGCAACACCTAAGATAAGACAAAAGCTTTGTTGCTATGGTAAAATCTATGTCTACTAGGCTAACATGTCAGCTACGTTGTTCTCTGGAACAAAGGAATTCAAATCGGAACATGTTTGAACTGAATGTATGGATATACATAGTTATAAGGAGTTTTAAGGAGTTTCTTTCACATTCACATGGTAAAAGCTACTTTTTACTTTTTTTTTTTAACTTTTTTTAAAGATTCTTTGTGTATATGGGACCAGGGTATTATTTAAACAATGTGTTGATTAAAATCGATGTTTGGACAGCTGGTATTACATAGAGGTCAGGGTATTTAGTTGGTCTCCAGTCCTACAGTTGATAGATGTAGAGCAGGGCCTTTCCACATGGCTCTCCACGCTCCTTTCAAGAACGTCTCTGTGTCTGCCAGAGTTTTGCTCAAGTGCGGCAGCCTGAGCAGGTGAGTGATCAGACAGGCATCGTCCAGACAGGTTGAGATTGGGGTTGAGATCAGCGGGCTGATAAACCAGGCGGCCCCGCCGAGTTATAAACTGGAAGAGGCTCTCTAAATCCATCATCAATAATGGATTTGGCCATCAGTTTGACCCACTCTGATGACGCTTATTTGATAGATAGATGACCTGATCTCCTACAGACAGTGTATTGTTTTGACACTCTCCAGTGACCTGTGAGCAGGCTCTATTGCACTATGCGCAAAGTCTGGGACAGAAGGCTGCATCAGCTCCACTGAGACTGCTGTGCACTCACATGAATTATATTGTGTGTTCTATATATACCATATGTGTGTGTATGCACTGTATGTGTGTGTGTTTCCACATGTGTGTGTGTGTGTGTGTGTGTGTGTTTGTGCGTGTGTGTGTGTGTGTGTGTGACTGTGTCTGTTCATACATATCTGAAACTCTAGCTCTAAAAGTATCTACAGTATAAGGATAAATATATAGGCACATATTCTTGGCTTTGTATTTATACTTTATAGTGTTCATTGTGAAAATTAATTTTTAAAAATATTTTCAAAAACACCATCATTGCTATCAAATACCCATATTGACCTATACTGTGATGGCACAATTTATAACACAAATCAAATGACACACAACAGCATTTTTGATTTTCTTTCCTTTTCTCTCGATTTTTGTTTTCTTTGACGGATGCAGTATGTCCTACTTGATTTTTAGCATGCGACTGGAACACAATATACTAATCAGATACAGTCAAATTAGATGGAAAGCAAAATATTTCAACACACAGATTGCTTACCTGAAATTGGTTATCTATATTCATCCTGACATAAAGTGTTTATGGATGCCATTTGTTATTCAGCTGGGTCTGTCTAATCATAACACATCTCTCCGCAAAGCACCATTAATTAGTGTGATCATTTCATCATTAGACATATTCAGATCATTATGCTGACTGTAAAATAGAGTACTATTGGCACAATACCAATGAGGTCTCAAAAATCTCATGAATATATCTATGTAGGTCGCTCTCTAAAAACAACCAGTGCCCTAGGTACAACTATAAATAGATTCTCATGGCACTCAGTGGAACCTCTGCACACCCTTTGTGCCATCCTGTCTCTTCTCTTTCTACCTGAGAGCTCAAACAATGTGAGCAAAAAAGGATATGGGAGGGGGGGCTCATAGAAGAGAACTTATTTCTTTCTGTGTTGTTGTTTTTCTTTCCCATGTAAAAAAAGAAAGGAAAAAAAAGTTGAGTGTTAAGCAAACAGAAAATTGTAGCCTAGACTGGACAGCGGCACAACCTCTAGATGACCCATGGTTCAGTGTGCAGTGCTGTGCAGGTCAGAAAACACACAATAAATGTGTGCCAACAGGAATCCACACCTGCCCAAAGGATCTCTCGTTATTTATATGCTTGGTGTCCTCAGGTATGGGTCACTGGCTACTATTTCATTTTCCAGTGATATCCCTCTGATTTGATTTTAAAGCTGTCTTTAAGAAGGATGGAGGTGAAAAAGACAGAAGGTAGAACAAGGTTTTGGGCTGTCTGTCACGTCAGCGGTTCGTCTAGTGTTAAAAGCGAGTGCAGTGACGACTTGAGTCTGACAGTCTACTCATAACTCTAGCGCCGAAAGAGAAGCGGCGAGATAAATCACACCACGAGGAACTCGGGCGCCCAATGCAGTGCGCCAGCACCTGCTATCGCCGGCAGCCAGATGGGACTGGGAATGAATGGCATTAGCCCCCCCACCATCGACTCCCCCACAAGCTTTAAAACCCTCTAGATTAGTGTGTGCTTACAGCAAACGGCTCGTATATTCATTCACTCGTCTCACTGTTTATCTTTTTTTATGCTGTTACATGTAAGGAGTGAAACATGTATATAAATAGTTAAGATTTACAGTAGGTCCATATTAATAAGGTTTTCAGCATAAGAGTGACATGGGCCTGTCGTAAACATGGCATCAACCTAGTTAAAGTATTCAAGTCATAAGGCAAATACAGAATTTTTTAGTTAAAAATGAAACTTTTGCCCCCCAAAATCTGTAATGTAAAACTGACACTGTTTGGGGATCAAAAACTGGATATCATTTAAAGACAACAGTCATTAACATTCTGAAGTGTCATTTCATGTTGATGAACAAAATTTCATGTTAGTTTAAGAACAAAATCAAAGACTTAAATTTACTGACACCTAGTAAACAATTTTGCATTTTGCATTTACATGGATTGGTAACAGTGTTTTGTGAATGAAATATGTTGTAGGATATAAATAAAGCTATTTGCTAACTGTTTTCTGTAAGACATACAGACAGATATGGGTTGTGTTTCTGTAAATGCAAGTTAAACTACTCAAAGTTGACAATTCTTTGAATGGGAGAAAGAGTAGAAAGAAACTGGGCTGACACTTCAAACTTTATGTTTGAAGACTGTCTTATGAGTTGATAATAATTATGCTGACAGTGTTTAACTGGTGTTGGTTTGAACCTTTTCATGTCTTGTTTCTTACAGTCTCTCTCTTGTGGATTTCAGTGTCACGATTGTGTCACAACAGAGCCCTGAATATTCATGAACAAAGCCCTCTCTTTATTGAAATGCTGCAGGGGCGAAAGCAATAAGACTAATTTGCTGAAAAGCAAAATGTAAACTGACTAGTCCACTTAACAAACTATTCATCCTAATCTGGTCTTGCAAATATGCAGAAGCTGTGACACCATGTGAGAGGTGTCTTGCATATCAAAGAGCACTGTTTCATCATTCTTGTGTATATTACATTATCCTTCATTTCCAGCAAAGCCAATATATCTGACCAAGCCAATAAGTCTGAAATACTGTTGGGATAGGGTAGCCTGGTTCTGGCCACTAGGCTTATATCCACCTCATCCCATTTGCCTGAGGGAGATCCAATCAAAAAATGGCTTTTACACAAGGGACACCAATTGTGATGCATCCCAGTGTCTTCTCTCTGCAATAATTGGTCTTATTTGGTTGTAGGAGTATCCAATGCTTGCTGAGGTATTTTGAATTTGGCAATATATTATTACTATACCTTTAGGGTACATGTACAGTTGTGTAGCCAGAGACACAAAATGACCAGAGTATTACAAGTGTCTCATTTGGGGGCTAGGTGAGTGACAGTTGGCAATTGGGCTGTTTTAACTGACTGGGCCCTTTTTTGATTGACTGGACTCAAACCCCAACTCCCCCTGCCAACCCCCCAGCGGTGACTGTCTTCACCTGCACCAGGGAATTCCTTTATAGATCGCTTGTTGAGGGCATCAGGATGATGTATTTTTCAGGGAGGGAAATAAGCCAAATTGATTGACCACACGCCTGTTTTGTTGAGCACGCTGTGAGGCTGTTTCTGGAGTGAGGCCAGGAAAGGAAAGCAAGTCCCCCCTAATCTACCAAACACACACACACACACATACACACATGCCTTCAACAGAAACAGCACATACAATTCACAGATTTCAAGGTGTCATCTGATTCAGGAGGCGTAGGCCTTCCATTTTGTCACCACTGCAGAGGAGAAAAGAATGTCTAGGCCGCCATGGACTGTCATTTCCTCTCCCCTATGTTTGCTTCACAGAAAAAGTGGAAATCCATGTACACTGAGATGTGAATGCGTGGCAATAAAGAGCACACAGTCCTCTTGTATCAAGCGAGTGCCATTTAAGACTGCATTTTCATTCAGGCATGAACGATGGACCAGGGAAAAAATGTCAAGCTAGATAGCCAGCATCCTCCCTGTTTCTCACTCTGCCTTTCTGTACCTTTCACTGTCTCTGCTGCTCTTGCTCAACCTCTTTCTATCACTCTCATGCTTTTCATTTCTCTTTTTCTTTTTTTCTTTGGCTTTTAGTTCTCTCTCTCTTTCTTTCTCTCTCTCTCTCTCTCTCTCTCTCTCTCTCTCTCTCTCTTTCTCTGTTTGTCTGTCACCCTCTCTCTAGCCATCTGTTCTTCTCTTATTCAAGCTCTCTCTATCAGTCTCTTTATTTCCTTTCTTTCTCTCTTCAGCTTTTCACTTGTGCTTCCTATCCATCTTCCTATCCTATCTATCTATCTATGTGCACATTGTTATGATGTCAATAGATATGATTGCACTGGGGAAGAGCAGAGACATATAGCCAACAGCTGGGAGACCATAAGTAAATCATTACATGCTTGAACACCTGTACATGATAATTTGCTTGCGATCCATCCCCCTGCTCTCCCCATCGCCTCCATGTTTGCATCCTCTCATTATGGCATCATAGCCTGTAATGGTAGTTACCAATGCAGATGAGCTCGCTGCCCAAGTCAGGAATTTGCATGGCTAATTAATGAGCAATTGCTCTGTCACACATTAGCAGCAGCAAAATCTCTCCAGTTACTGTGCTACTTGCTTCTTGAAATGGAGAAAGGCACCTTTGTCTCCTTTTTGGATAATTGAGTAGGAAAAAAACTTATCATAGCAATGTAAACACTGAGCATCTTCCTGTGATGTAAAAAATGAAAAGACTGCCTAAAGGGCAATATAATTTCACTCCTATTTGCAAGGTAAAAAAAAAAAAAAAAAAAAGCATAAAGTTGGTGGCTGGCAAGCCCAAATGAAAGTCAGTGAGAAGCAAAAGTGGAACCTGTGAAAGAGACTGGAACTAACTGTTAATTAGCCATTCCAGTACCTCCTGGCTGTCGCCTAAGACTGCATCAAAGCCTACATCAGACCAAACAAGGCTTTAAAATTAATGAATGGCTTTGTCTCTGAGGGGTAATTTTCTATCATCAGCACAAGCTAGAGGATCGGGGTGAGAACGGGGGGAGGAGATAGCGCAGCCTCAGTCACAATTCATTCAATTCTCATTAATTCCACAGATCAGAACCTCCCCCTGCCCTCGATAATTCTCTCATCTCTGCTCAGATGTTGGCCAGGCCAAGCAGGTATTGGTCGTATCGAACTACAGCGTGTACAGACAGATTTATGTGTTTCTGTGGGAACCAAACGACAACGAGTAAATCTGGCATGCTGATTAGTATATTGCAGCGCTTGAATGATGGGCTGTTTATTGCTGACGTGCTTCGACACATTTTATACGTAATCGTAAAAGCGGCAGGTTTTGCCTGATGTCACAAGAGGACCTACAGTATGTGCAAAATCAGATACAGTTTTACAATGAGGAACTGACTTCAGTGGACCATCTAATCAGCACAGTACAGTATGGTGCTGCAGCCTGGCTACTTAACTGGCTTAACTGGCTACTGCCAGTTCAAATCAAATTCAACAGGGTAGTATAAATGGTAAATACCATATATATGGACATTATGTGCAAACAGCACTTGCAATTGGCCATGTTGCCATTTGTAATAAATTGACCTAATGGTTATATTTACTGGAGGACATTCTGTTTAGAGAGTCATGTGGTGACCATTGGAATAAAACAAACATATTGTCCAGGCTAGCCAGTGGTTCACAATGGCACTTGCCTTTCATACTGTGGGAGCTACCCTTTCTTGTAAGCATTCTAAATATGTTATCCATTCAGACCTGACACACAATGTGAAGCTTTCATTTGTTAGAGTATATTTGATTGTGTCAGGCCAAGGACTTTATAAGCCATAAACCTGTCATTTCTATTCAACTGATCAAACACATACTTGGCTTTTCAATCAGATGAAGCTCTTCTGTTTATTGCATTCTAGGAATGATTATTAGTATGGGCACTGGCGTGCAGCCTTCAATCTTGCATTTTTGACAGGCCTCCCAGGTACCACAGTAATGAATTGTTGCTTTTGAAATGACAATATTTGAGCAAAAGGCTATAATTTGTATGGTGGCATCTCATGGGGAATTAACTTGTATTAAGCGTATCTCAATGGGAGCTAACAGTATGGCAGAGGCAGTCAGGGGTTCCTCAGCTCCTTCATGTTTTGCCTCATTTCCGAGACATGTGCCAGTGCAGCACAGAGGAAGCAAACATCAGACGCAATAACATTGTGTGGGAGTCACTGTGAAGGACTCTCTTTTTCTTGAGAGAGGGATAGAGGGAGGATAGAGAGAGTGCCTCATTTCAACAAAATGAGGCACTCATTAGGCGTGAATGCCTGGCGCCCCCCAACAAAAATCGTGCAAGTCTGCTGATTAAGTCTGTGCTAGCTCGTCTGCGTCACTACCCCCGATAATGCTTGGCGCTGGTGCGTCTTTCACCTAGATGCCCTGCAATTACCTGCTTACACAGCCAGCAGAAGGCAGAGCTATCACTACTTACAATGAGCCATGTAATAAACCTACCTCTTAACTTGGTATCTCCTCCCTGCCTGTAGTGCCAGGCACTTACATGCTTCACAGCTTGTGGCAAAGCCGAAGGGTCTTTAAACACTGACGAGGCCCAGTGCAGGTAGGCTGGGTGTCTTTAAAGGCAGCTCAAGCAATACGTATGTGAATGAGAGAGCCTTGTCTACTTAATGTGCAGATGCAGAAATGTCTTCATCTTTCATCTAGCGTTTTCATAAGCGCAAGTTTAAGTGCGCATGGGGTGAGCTAAGTACTGGCGTGTGCTGTGTGCTTTACCGCACAAAAGAAGTTTGTATAGGACATGCTTTATAAGGTTATTAAAAATAGTCTGGAAGCATTGTATAATGCTCTTGATTTTCCAGCGGGTCGGCAGAAAGTCAATGTGATGATAATGTTAATCAGTGTGAAAAGCCTGTTTCAGTGCATTGAGGTCACACCGGGAAAGAAACACACACACCCACATACTAACATACACACACAGAGACACACACACAGTCACATTGTACTGCATTCACAGCTTAATGTTGATTTGTGTAACTCATCCCCCATGGTTAACACTTAACACAGTGGGCCAAAGCCTTGACTAGAAGGTCATGTACAGAACAGGCTTACATATCTAATTTCACAACATAATGGTCTCGCACATGCTACTTAAACTTTTAAACAATTAGAGCTTCATTATTTCTTATGTCATTATAACATGGGCATGTGACTCTCCTTCAGGAAGTTGTTGTTCTTAACTAGAGCACAGACTGTTGTTGTGTCAATCAATCTGTCTCCTTTAGTGCCCAAACTACATTTATCTTCACTGTATTTTCTTGCTTAACTGTCAAGTTAAGCCATTTGTGTCCTTGCTGGCTTGTGTCCTCGTCTGGCACATAATTGTGTATGGCACTCAGAATTACTCTCAGGATGCCGTGGATTTAATTATATCACATTTTCTACCTGTACAGTGCAAAGTTATTGTCAATAAGAAGAGATGCTCCTTTATAGTGGTGTCTTACACTAAATAAACCCGCCTTTCCCCATTTGGTTTGATACTGCCCTTGGTACTTTTTTCCATTTGGTTGGAAGAAGACCTTTTCCCTTTTGGTCTGGACAAAACCAGTCGCTGGCTTTTTAGGTTGCACGTCATGCTGTCATCTTGAAAGGGGAAATCTCTTGTGTGAATTCTACCTTTCTGCTCAAACATACGTGTTCCAAAGCTAGATGTACTAACAGTGATTTGTGGAGATTAAGCAGCAATGGCTTCTAAGCCACATCAACTTTTGGGCTCTGCTATTTGAAAATCTCCTCAAATACCCGCTCACCTGTGGTGTCAGTTCATCCGGGTTGTGCAGGCGGTCAGCGAGGAGGATTATCCACCTGTGGAATTAGCCCAGATTGAGCCCTGGCACTCAGGGATCAGCTCTGCGCTCACTGTAGCATGGTGCAGGGGCATGTCTGTTTGGACATGGCCACCACTCTCTACAGACCTGTACAAAAGCCCACACCAGGAGTCACCAACCCATTTATTCACAGGTATTTATGCCACCCTGTGCCAGTGTGTGAGTGCAGAGACTCGACCTCTCTCCCTTGTGCCGGCCCACCGCTTGATCTGTCTCTGCTCGGGGCTCTTGCCTTTGGCACTCTCTGTGCTTGGGTGGCATCTGCTCTTTGTCCTATTTTAACATTGTTTTCAGTATTTGGATCATGCTGTTGAGCTGGTATTTTGCCGTACATTGCAAGGGCATGGTGATCCCTAAAGGGTTTTGCTCATTTCCAGGTTGCTGTAAATTACTTTGTCAGTTAGGAGTGAGTTTCCTCCGTTAAACACAATGTGACCGACCAGTGCAGATTACTGTTAAGTGCTGTAATCACAAATACAAAAGCATAGTTCTGTGGCTTATAACACCTGGACCCTGTGACCCTCAATTTTGAAAGCCCTTTTGTAGGAAATAAGAACACCCTTCCAAAATTTCTCTACTTCCAAAAAAAAAAAAGAATTTGTTTGAAAACTTGTTGAACAGAGTGAGTCAATGACCATTCAGCACCACTTAGCATTAGAGGAAGGCTTTATGAATATTACTTTATGATCATATCACTCTAGAGTGTTTCTAAAGTTGTTTGAAAGGTAATTAGTGACAGGAATCTGAAATTTCATTTTGCTGTCACGTTCATTACCTTGTCACATGGATAATGGGGTAATGAAGCATTTCAAAATTTAGAGCAAGAACAAAAACAGCTTGTAGTGAAGAGTTGCTTTTTAATTGGTTTATAGACACAACATTTGATGACAATAACTGAAAATCAAACACATTGTAAAACCTCATTCAGCATATGGGCAGCAGGTGATATGCCTACCACGTGGTCACAGCAAAATGCATGCACACTGTCTGTGTCTGTATGCTATGCTGGTAATACCATGGCTTAAGTGATCTAATTGCACTCCTCTACTGTAAATGCCTCATACCTCACTACTGTACTCTCTTAAGCTGTGATGAAACCAGAATGTCATCTTGTGGGTTATTGTTTACCTAGAACACAGCTCATCAACCTCTACAGAACCTACTGTATTGCCATTGACAACAAATATCATATTTCATTTTTTTTGTTTTTATACAGAAAGCATTCTGAATAGTAAACTGCATATAACTGATTTAATATTTAAGCAATATA